>VDFB02034940.1:0-25036 GCA_007258455.2 Sequoia sempervirens
TGTATCAAGGTTGATCTTGATCTTGTTTAGCAGAGTATTCAATCCAGGGATTATGATGTTGTACTAGCTAATGATGAAAATGTGTTGTCCCGTCTTCATAATATTGTGGCCAGGGAGGAAGAATTTTGGAAACAGAGATCGTGGGTGGTGTGGCTTAATTGGGGCAACAAGAATACTAATTTTTTGTTATCTCACTATGCTTAAGCATCATGCCTCCAACCGAATTAAGTGTATTAGTTAGGATGAGAGGGTGATTATGAATGAGGAAGAGATTAGGCATGCAACTATTGCTTTATTTTCAAACCTCTTGACTGATGATTATGTTCCTTGCTTGGTTGATCAAGATATTTTACTGGAAGTCATTCCTTGTCTAGTGACAGTTGATCTTAACCGTATGTTGTGTGGTATCCCCTCTGTGAAGGAAGTTAGGAGCATTATTTTCTCCTTCGTTGGTAATAAGGCTCTCGGCCCGGATGGGGTTTCCCATGTTCTTCTTTAGAGAGTACTGGATGATTGTGCCTAAGGATGTTGTGGATGTGACTAAAGAGTTTTTTGTCAGCCGACATTTGCTTAAAGAATTGAATTCTACTTTTTTGGTGTTGATTCTAAAGACCCCTGGGGCCTCGGCCTTTAATGAGTTCAGACCAATTAGCTTGTGTAATTCAATTTATAATATTTTCTCTAAGGTTCTGGCTATTAGGTTGCAGAGGATTATGCCTCTGATTATTTCTCCCAACCAAAGTGGCTTTGTTGTGGGAAGGAAAATTCTCGACCCTATTATCATTGTACATGAAAATATCCATTCGTTGATGGTTAACAAAAGTCCTAGCTTCTTTTTGAAATAGGATTTGGTTAAAGCTTATGATAGGGTCAATTGGTCCTTCCTATATAAAATTCTCCTTGCTTTTGGCTTCTCGGATACCTTTGTTCAATTGGTTAGGAGCCTCATTTCTATGGTTTCCTTTTCTGTGCTAATGAATTGCTCTCCTTTGGATTTCTTCAAAAGCTCCAGGGGGTGCGGTAGGGGGACCCTATTTCTCCCTTTTTTTTCATTATTCTGGTTGAAACTCTGGCTAGGCTACTACAATTAAAGCTTTCATTGGGAGCCCTGAAGGGTTTGAGACCCTTTTCTTCATCGCCCCCTTGTGTGCATCAACAATTTGTTGATGACATCTTGATTATGGGTGAGGCTTCTATTTCGGAAGCGAGAAAAATAAAGTTGGCCCTTCAGAAGTATGAAGCGGCATCTGGGAAATTGGTGAGTCTCCCCAAGAGCACTATCTTCTTCCTCAACACTCCGAATAGAAGGGCTCAGAGAATTGTTGGTATCCTTCAATGTGTTGTGGGCTCTCTCTCGTCAACCTACCTTGGGTTGCCTCTCGGTGCTAATTCATTTCATGATTCTTTATGGAATGGCTTGATTTATAAATGTAATGTGAATTTGGCTGGATGGAAAGGAGCATTGGTTAGTCAAGCTAGAAAATTGGTGCTTATCAAGTCTACTTTACAGAATCTTCCAGTGTATGCTCTCAGCCTCTTTTAGATGCCTCATAAATTTTGTGAGAAAATTGAATGTATTCAGAGAAGGTTTCTTTGGTCGGGAGTGGAAGATAAAAAGAGATTGAGTTTGGTTTCATGGGAGGAGGTGTGTCAATATAAAAGACAAGGAGGTATAGGGATATGCAGAATTAAACCTGTCAATTTGGCTCTAATGGCCAAGAAGCTTTGGCATTTCCTTCATGGTGAGAAGGATTGGGTGTAGATTCTGGCTTCTAAATATCTTCTTCAGGTGGATAAATTTTGGGAGTTTCTAAATGAGGATTTCTCTCCTCCTTTGGGATCCTTCTTTTGGAATTTGTTGATCAGATCTAGAGGTGTGATTTCTGCTAGCTTACATTGTTCGGTTGGGGATGGTTGGGATATTCTCTTATAGGATGATTGGTGGTATGGACACTGTCCTTTATGAGATTCTCAATAGGCGATCCCCTGGAGGGACCTGTGTATTCATGAATTTGGGAGGCATGTGGCCGACTATATTGTCAATGGGGAATGGAGGAAGATACATGAGGTGTTCCCTGTGCTAGTGGATCTGTATAATGAGATCTCCAGAATTCACATCCCTGTCTCTCCACAAAGGGATAAGGTGATTTGGAAATGGTGCCCCAGTGGGGTCTTCTCGGTGGCCTCTGCATTTAAGTCATGTAATGAAATTTTGGGTCCCAGGCCGCCTTGGGGCTTAGTATGGTCTTCACAGCTAATCCCCAAGATTAATATCTTTCTATGGTTAATGGTGCAAGACAAGATTCTCACTATTAATAATTTGTGGAAAAGGGGATTCTCCATTCCCAATATATGCTACCTTTGTATGATGGATGCAGAGGATTGCTCTCATTTGTTTATTGGCTGCAACTTTGCTCGGGAAGTTTGGTCCCTTTTTCTCAATTTGTGGTGCGTCAAGTGGATTTTTCCTACTTCAGTCTGGGATTTCTGGCTCCAATGGCATGCTCCTTCTGTTAATCCTTCTCTAAATTTGCTGCCACATATATTTTGGGGATCATGGAAGGAGAGGAACATCAAAATTTTAGGGAAGCCTCCCTTTCTCCTCTTTTACTTTTCTTCAAAATTGTTTCTTCTATTAAGGAAATTTTGAGGTTGGTGGTGGACAAAATTGATATTCTTGGGAGAGTGTTGGTTTTCAAATTATGATGCTTTGGTGGTGACTAATTGGAAACTTCCTTATGATATTTCTAAACCCTTGAAGAAGGCTAATCTTGATAGGGTTGAGGTGTCATGGCTTCCCCCTCCTCCTAGATGGTTCAGCTAAAGGAAATCCAGGTCCTGCTGGTTGTGGGGGAGTGTTGAGAGATCACAATGGTAGGTTTGTTTCAACAGTGGCGCTCCCTTTGGGAATCTAGACAAACCACTTTTTTGAAGCTATTGTAGCCTATCATAGCATTAAGTTGGCTAGAGACTTGGGGATCTCTAAACTATGGATTGAAGGGGACTCTCTAAACATTGTTAATTGCCTTAAGAAATGATCTCCCCCATCCTGGTCTATTAATAATCTTATAGTGGATGCCTTGTCCTTAAGTGGTGATTTTGATGATATTTATATATCTCATGCCTATAGAGAGGCAAATGCAGTCGCTGATTGGTTGACTAATTATGGAGTGACATTGGCAAGGTCGTGGGATGTGGATGGCATCCTTCCTATTGATTTAAGGACCCTTATTCTTAATGATCAACGTTAGTTTGTTGGTTTTTCCCACCTCCTTGGATTTTGGTATGCGTGGGTATCATGAAGTTTCATGTTTGATTAGACTTCTCGCACAACTAATGCTCACTGGAATTTGAGGCCTTCCTCAACCCAGTTATTTAAACATCCCCCTCATTATTTTGATTGGTACTGCCCATGATAGCATCACATGCTTTCTGGGTGTTTTTATTTCTCTTGCTCCTAGCTTCCTTCGTTTGTGGTTTCTTTCTACAAGTGATTCAATGATGGGTGGGGATAGGTGTCGAACGGAGCCTCTATCTTGTGAGGAGATTAGAGCTAATGCTGACGTTTGGAAGATTCTGCAGAGAGGTGGTGTCACTACCTTCATGGAGAGGTTGATTGGCTTTAAAGCCAGTGTGTCTAAGGACTTTTTCAACGCTTGGCATGGTCATTTTCTAAGTATGTTTGGTAGGGATACTACCATTAATGAAGATTTTATTGCTGAAGTTATGGGTATGATGGAAGGTAGAAAATTTTACAAGGATAAGAACATTTTGCAGACGGCTAGACAAAAATTTCTCCGCAATAGAGAAAGGGCTAAAATGGTTAGATTGGACTGTGGGGGCTATGACATAACTAAGATAAAACCCATCTAGCAGGAAGTTGCAGTGGTGTTGATGCGATATTTCACTCTGGATGGAAGATATACAGTGTTGTATGGTCACCATTTCATGTTGTTGAATCACTTTCATCATGGTAAGCGTGTGTCCTTCCCATTTTACCTGTTGATGTCTTTAGAAGAAGGAATTTTGAATTTTAGGAAGAACCCTAGGAACCCCCTTTTGCATGAAGGTTTGATGTTGGTCATTGTTGAGTTTATCAAATCAAATTGTATTGGTAGAGCTCCTCGGTCCCCTATTTCTAAGAAGGGGAAAGGGTGTGGGAAATGTCGGATTGAAGAAGTTTTGGAGTCTGAGGGTACGGATATGGAAAAGGAGTTTGAGGGTTGGTCCAATGGCTATGATACTAACTTGGATTACACTCCTACTGGTGGTGTGAAGTCCTCAACTTCCAAGGCTAAATCTCACCTCCTGTGTGCCAAACATAAACTAAAGGAGGCCTTTGTGGATGTTGTTGAGGAGGGTCTTTCTAGTGGTAAGAAGACCAAGGGTCGTGCAAAGGATGTGGGTGAGAAATTTCAGGAGGTGGGGGAGAATATCCAGGGTGATGATTCTAGTTTTGGTGGGTCCCCTATGGCTAGTAAGAGGAATTTGGTGGTCAATCTGGATGAATTTGCACAGGTGTCCGCATCCAAGGATAGGGGCAAGGCTAAGCTTTTCCCTGAGGGTTTGCAAGAGGAGGATCCTTTGGCTGGTTCACATCAAGGGAGGGGTGTGTTTTGGGGGGCTATGGATTTCTCGTAAGCTTCTAGTTTGGTAAAAGAAGGGGCTGATTTCTCATTTAATATGCTTATGTGGCTCATGCAAAAGGTGCAGGACCTCCACAACAAGCATGATACCATCGCTTGTTGCAACATTTCTACACTTCATAATCTCAAGGAGAAGGAATCTATCTTTGGGCTTACTAGGTCTTTAAATTCCAGTGTTGGTTGTGTTGTTGATGAGCTTGCTAATTTGAAAAGTGATTATGGTCCAAGGTTGGATCTGCTGGAAAGACAAAACAGGCAGCTTCGAAAAGACTTGGAGAGGATTATAAACATTATCAAAGAGAAGTTGGAGGCCTCGGCTGAAGGTATGATATTCCTCAATCAGAAGGCGAAGGAAATAACTGGGAGAGGACTGTTTGAAGATCATGCGACTAAGGAACGTGGGGAGGGTGTTGTGATGGACATGCATGCTATGGACTTGGATGTTGGACCAAGTGTGCATACTTGGAGTAAAACCAAGAAAGGTAAAACGGTCCCTCCTCATGATGTTGAGGAAATCATGGAGATGTATGATAGAATGGCGTCTAAGGATCTGGATGCGGCAAAGATGCTTAAAGAACTTCTCTAATGGTCATTTGGTGTGTCTCTCTATTTTTTGTGTTGGTTGTTTTTGTCTGTTGATGGTCTGTTAATCAGCTTATTTTTTGTTGGGTTTGGGTGGGCAGTCTATTGTTTCATCTTTTCTTCCACTATCTCTTTTTGTTCAGGGTTTTAGGTACCCTTCAAAACCTGTTTACCGTTAATCAAAAACTAAATCAAGAAGAGTAACTATTGTTTAATAATTGTATTCATGCAAACAACTAAATCAAGGAGTAACTATTGTTTAATAATTCTATTCCTGCAAACACATCATCTTAACCTTGAGAGCAATTTTAGTTTAACTATCACGTAATAATCACTTAACTATTTTGATTAAGCTAAATCGAGAAGGGCCCAAACCCATTACTAAGCAACCATTGAGGTAGAAGAGAGGAGTCTCACAAAGAGTGAGACAATAGAAAAAAGAAACAAAAAAGGACGAGACTCACCAATAGTGAGACTGGGAAAAATAGTAAAAAAAAAAGTCTCCCAAGAATAGAGACAGGATCAGCAACGAAGAAGAGAACAACTCAAACCAACAATGCTTTTGTAATATCCCCCTTAGTTTTTTTCCAATTTTTCACATGAAACTTCACCCATTAATGTTAGCTTAAAGAAAGATAAGCAAACTAGAATATAACCCTTCACTTTTTGATCACCCGGATCCTGGAGTGGGAAAGGTGAGAGCATACAATGTACGGAGGTCTGATTGCAAGAACTAAAAATGTCGAAAGTACAAATGATATTGGCGACAAGCTAGCCAATATAGAAAAGTAAATACTTAGGCGACAAGCCAGCCTCTTCCACTTTTCAGTGGGCTACAGGAAAAATAATTGTAAAGTAAAATGCTTAGGCGGCAAGCCAACCTCTCCCACTTTTCAGTGGGTAAAAAAGAAAGCAACAAGGCAACAAGCTAGCCTCAATAAAATTAAAGAGCAAAAATGGAAGAGTTGATTAGTACTACTAAATCAGTGTTACAATATTGAAATCTTTTACAATGAAACTGAGATATTCTTAGCAACTTAAAATCCCAAATGTTAGACAATGATTTCTATATCAAATACAAAGATGAGCATCAAGGAAATAAGGTAAAACATTGTAAATACCAAGTCTGATATAGTATTGCAGCATTCTAATTTTTTTACCAACCCTGGAAAACCACCAAAATTCTCATATCTTTGTAAAATCACCTCTGAATGATCCCAAACTGAAAGCAAATGATTCCTAGGGGCTAGGTGTCTAATATCCAATAGAAAAACCCCTCCAAACAACACTTATTATTTTTTCACACATCCCAAGGCACAAACATCAAATGGTATGGCCTCCTTGAGAAGGGTGACCTCAAGCAAAAATTAGATGCACCTCCTAAAATCACCAAAATAGGAGCATAGGGGCGCCCAAAAGCTAGTCATCCAATGAGTCAATACCCACAAAAATCGCTCCACTCCTTAGAAAGATGTAAGTCAAAACTTGTTACAACCACACTCAAACCAACAACATGAAAACTGAAGAAACACACTCCAAAAGGAACAAACTGAAAAAAAACTCACTACCGCACCCAAAATCAGAAAACATCAAATGAAGCCATCACCTTTGAAGCTCAGTTGCACCCTCTAAAAATGAAGGAGCACCAAAAATCAGCTAGGAGCTATCTTGCAATCTCGAAACTGAATAAGGCTAGGAGGTATTCCAATACCAAAGCAAGATTCTAGATAAAATCTGGCAGCACTTCATTATGAAATGAATAATGGATACTAAATGAAGAGGCAAGGCATTGTATATATAGCTTTCCAACCCATAATTTCAAATCACCTTTTCCCTCCAAAAGGGATGCCCAAGAAGAAATAATATAATATTCATTTAAATTGCATTTGACCAACTTGACTTTGGGCACCCAAAATGACTTAGCAAATTTAACTTTATTAAAAGCAAATATATTTTTAATTAGGACGTCCAAAGGAGAAACCCAACTTAAAAACAACTCAAATTTATGAAACTAGGCGTTGGGGGCTAAAAGGCATAATATTAAAATATAACTTAAGTTGCCACCTTCCAAAACAAGCTTCAAGAAAGCTAGAGACACATCTGCATATAATGCCTTACTAGAAATAGACACTGAGTGCTAAACCGCTCCCAAACTTCACTGCCAAAAGTAGCACTTACTAAGAATAGCATACTACTAAAAATAGTAATTGACTCCAAACTCCGTTAGAGCACAAACTGGGTAGTTATTGTAACTTACTAAAAATAGTAAGCCCAAAAATGTCCTCCAATGAAAATGCATGTCATACCATTTTGAAGCTCTTTGAAAACCCAGAAAGACTTAGAAGAAAAAATACCAAACTCCCGCAAACAACCCCTGAAAACTCAGAAGGAACCTCCTAGAAGATTGGAAACCCTAATTTTTCATCCAACTAGCCTACAAGCCTTCGGGATAGGCTAACGGTCATCAAATGGAATTACTATTGAAAAGGGGACATTATAGTCTGCCCTCCCCAAGATTGCTTGTCCTCAAGCAGTCGCAAGTTTGGATGCTACAAAATATGCTCATCCTCCCAAGTAGAATCCTCAATCAATAAGTCCTTCCACTTCACCAAGTCCTCTTTGATAGACCTCCTCCTCAAAGAACGCTCTCTGAAATCAATGATTTCCTCTGGAACCAAAACCAACTGTCCCTCCTCGTCCAATGGAGGAAAATCTGATGAAGCAACAACATTATGCCCAAGCGCCTTCTTGAGGTGTGCTACATGGAAGACATTATGCACCTTGCTACTTGTCGATAGCTCTAACTCATAAGCCACTTCCCCAACTCTTCTAATGATCCCGAAAGGCCCATAGAAATGTGGCTTGAGTTTCTCTGCTCCACTCTTCTTGAGAGTAGACTACCTGTAAGGTCGGAGTCTCAAGTAGACCATGTCAACAACCTCAAATGTGCACTCAACTCATTATTGATCAACATACAACCTCTATTGATTTTATGTATGGTGAAGATTGTCCTTCAAAGATCTCAAAATGTCATGACTCTACTATAGCATATCCCTTTCTTGAGGGGCTCTAATATCACCAAACAACAAATCTGTGAAGCTAGGAGTCTCATATCCATATAGAGCCATGAAAGGAGACATTTTTATTGACATGTGGTAGGAAGAGTTCTAGCAATACTCTCCCAAATGAAGCCATCTCACTCAAGCCTTTTGTTGCCCTAAAACACAATTTCTAAGATAGTCCTCCAACCACTTGTTCACAATATTCATATGTCCATCAGCTGCGGGTGATAACTAGTGCTTGGAGTGAGCACTGTACCACTTAGTTTGAAAAACTCCTTCCAAAAAGTACTTAGGAACTTGTTGTCCCTATCACTCACAATGTTTTTTGGCAACCCATGCAATCTGAACACCTCTCTAAAGAACAAATCAGCAACCTAAGTTGTAAATTAGCTGGTAATGGCGAAGAACTGAACAAACTTCATCAATCTATCCACAATAACATATATGCAGTATTTTACTTGCACCTTTGGCAACCCAATGATGAAATCCATTGAGATACTTTCCCATTTCTAATTGGGAATAGGTAAGGGCTACAACAAACCAACAGGTATAGTGTGCTCATTTTTATTCTGTTGGAATTTCGGACACTCCTTAATGTAGCGTAGAACCTCATCCTTGAGTCCTTTCCAAGAAAACCTCTCATGAATCTGCCTATAAGACTTGAAATATCCTTGATGACCAACCAAGGGAATGTCATGAGATGATTGTAAAATCTTCTTCTTCAGCTTAGATTCAGGTACCAAGAAGATCCTAGCCTTATACTATAACAAACAATCAATCAACTAATACCTCTCATCATGCAAAGTGCCCTCAACTAAGTTGGTAGCAAATTGATTTTTGGCATACTCTACAACAATCTGCTCTTTCCAATTAGTAGTGATCTCAACCAAAGAGCTCAATTGTAGCCTTCTAGACAAGGCATTAGCCACAATGTTGATCTTCCCTTTGACATACTCGATGTCAAAATCATAATCTTGGAGCTTACTCACCCACTTATGTTGCCTCTCATTCAGATCATTTTGATGCATGAAATGTTTAAGACTGTTATAATCAATCTTAACCACGAACTTACAACCAAATATTGTCTGAACTTGGCCAATGCATGCATGATTGCAAGCATCTCCTTGTCATAGATCAAGTAAGTCCTCTCAACACCCTTCAATTTTCTGCTCTCGAAGACAATGAGATGTTTTTCTTGCATTAGGACAGCCCCAACTCCTTCTCCTGAAGCATCACACTACAACTCAAATAGTTTGGAGAAGTCAAGTATGGCCAACACAGGACATGAACTCATGAGCTGCTTGAATCTATCAAATACCACTTGTGCTTTCTCTAACCATGCAGATACCCCCTTTTTGGTGAGATCAATAAGAGGGGTAGTCATCTGAGAATATCCCTTCACAAACCTCCTGTAAAATCCACAATGTCCCAAAAAACCCTTCAACTGTGATAGGTTCTTTGGAGGAGGCCAATCCAAGATAACCTTAATCTTCTATGCATCAACACTAACTCCCTTCAAGCTGATCACATGCCCAAGGTAAAGCAGCTCTGTCATTCCAAATTCACATTTGGACTCCTTAGCAAACAATGACTTGGATTCCAAGATGCTAAGCACTTCCTCTAAGTGCTTGAGATGCTCTTCCCATGACTTATTGAAGATGAGGATGTCATTGAAGAAGATACAAATTTCCTCAAGTTCTTGTGAAATATCCTATTCATACATGATTGGAAGGTAGCCGGTGCATAAGTCAACCCAAAGGGCATGACTAGAAACTTGAAATGCCCAAAATGGAATCTGAAAGCAGTCTTCTCTATATCTAATTCCCTCATCCTGATCTAATGGTAGCCCGATCTGAGATCAATCTTGGAAAAGTACACAACTCCATGTAGCTCATCAATGATCTCATCAATCCTAGGAAAGGGATACCAATTTTTTATCGTCTTTTGATTCAAGGTATGATAATTGCACATGCACATAGTGCCATCCTTCTTCTTGACCAAAACAATTGTAGAAGCAAAGGGACTCTTGCTTGGGTGAATGTAACCCATGTCCAAGCGTTCTTTGATAGCCTTCTTTGTCTCATCTTTCTACTTCTTCAAATACCAATATGGGTAGTAATGACTGGTTTGGCTCCTCCTTCGAGCTATATGATGTGCTTAGTCCCCCTTTCAGGAGGTCTCCTAGGAGGTATACTACCAAACACCTTACTCTTCTTAGTGATCAAGGATTGAATATTTGGATGGTAGTGTTTTTTATCTTCCATGGGATTAGATGGCAAGATCAAACACTTTGCTGCCCATTCAACTTTATCATGACGAATCAACCTTTCCCTCCTCTTGAAAGACACAATGCAAGGGCCTCCATTTGACATCCCTCTCAACACCACCTTCTTCCCATCTAATGAAAACTTCAACTCCATGGTTTGCAAATTCAAAGTGATCTCTCCAAGAGATCGCAGCCACTGAATGCCAAGCACTGCATTAGTATCTACAATGCCAACCACATAGAAGTCATCCTTGACTTCATAGTTACCCAACTACATAGACATATTGGAGATCTTTCGGTTGCAAGACATAGTAAAACCATCAGCCACCATTACCTTAAAACCTTAAAACTCTTATGTTTTAAGGCCTATCTTCACAACCACCCCTTCATCAATGAGATTATGTGTTGCTCCAATGTTAATTAGAGCAACGATTTGTTGCCTTCCAAATACTCCACGAACCCTGAAAGACTCATTTTTCTAGAAACTAGAAAGTTGGGAAAATGCACCCCCACTTCCTTGGTCCTTATCCAATACTTTTGGAGCTTGTTCTTCATTATTATCCATAGAATCAGACTATTGTTTTGATATATCAGATTTTGACCCAGAATCAAAATATGCCTCCATGTGATGGGAATGGACTTTTTCCGAAGCACTTGTGACCCTTGCTCCATGGTTCTCTACAAGTGTAACATAATTGCTTCCTTCAGAGCTCTTCATGAAGTTCATCATCCATCTTAGAATGAAACTTTTTAGTCTGATTGGAATAATGTTTTGTCTTTCTTATGACCAAAAGTCCTTGACTGAAATTTTGGCCTTGGGGCAACCAACTCCATGCTTCTAGATTTCTAGATTTCTTGATTTCTTCATCAAGAGTTAGTGGATCAAAATCTTTAACCCACCCCTTCAAAGGTTCCATTAGTCCCTCAAAAAACAAGACTACAAGCCTTCTTTTAGTGATGTTGGGCACCATCACAAAAAGCCTCTGGAAATTTGCAATGTATGAGTCAAGTGAACCATGTTGTTTTAGTTGTGCAAGCTCACGAAACTTGACCTCAAGATCCTTGGTATCAAACCTCTCAATGATTTTGTTGCTAAACTCCTCATAAGTACAAATAAGGTTATGGCCAAGAGTGACCAAACCGTGATACCACCACTCATAAGCAATCCCATCCAAGTGCAAGGTAGCAAATTTGATGGCATCTTCTTCTAGCATCGGTCTTAGTGAGAGGTAGTTGTCAAGCTTTTGGACCCATGATCTCACAGAACACTTAGCACTTTCATCGAAGTGAGCCAAGGTAACCTTCCCAAGAGCTTACTAGAAATCTCTTAGAGGCATAGGAGCACAATTCTCAATTCTTCCACCTCCTCTCCTTTTCTTTTGATTCAAATACTATCTAAGGACAAAATCTCTCAAATCTCAGCATGAAGGGAAGCATACTCCATATAACTATTCCTCACTTCATCCGCCAATGGTATTTTAGGTTCAACAGGCGGTTCCTCCCTTTGAGTAAAAGTAGGAAGAAGAGGTCTAGAGGTTGATCCTCTAAGAAAATCACCATGTTGACCAATAGGTCTCCCTCTTGGATTTGTGTTAGAGGCACTAGTTTCAGCCTCTAGGTTTTGTTGCACCAGAGTAACTTGTTGATTCATCTTAGCAAGCAACTAGGACATCATGTCCAACATGATAACAAACTTCCTCTCTATTCTAGCATCCCTATCTTCCTCATGGGTTGGTCCCTTCTCCCTCTCCGCCATGGTCTCAATTGCAATGCCACGATTCCTTAGAACCTCTAAAAAAGTATCCTCTTCAAGAACTGGTGGGGTCTAAAACTGTTGTCTCTTCAATTCTCTATTGTAGTATCTAGTTTCTATGTCACTCATTTCACAAACTGATCACTGAAAGTACAAGCTGGCAAGATGACTGGCTTTGATACCACTATAATACCCCCCTTTTTTTTCCAATTTTTCACATGAAACTTCACCCGTTAATGTTAGCTTAAAGAAACTAAGATATTCTTAGCAACTTGAAAGCCCAAATATTAGACAATGATCTCCATATCAAATACAAATATGAGCATCAAGGAAATAAGGTAAAACACTAGAAATACCAGGTCTGATACAGAATTGCAGCATTCTGATCTTTTGACCAGCAACCCTAGAAAACCACCAAAATGCTTGTATCTTTGTCAAATCACCTTTGAATGATTCCAAATTGAAATCAAGTGATGCCTAGGGGCTAAGCGTCCAATATCCAATAGCAAAACCCTTCCAAACAACACTTATTATTTGTGCACACATCCCAAGGCACAAACATCAAATGGTACAGCCTCCTTGAGAAGGGTGACCTCAAGCAAAAATTATACACCTAAAATCACCAAAATAGGAGCATAGGGGCGCCCAAAAGGTAGTCATCCAATGAGTCAATACCCACAAAAATCACTCCACTCCTTAAAAAGATGTAAGTCAAAACGTGCTACAACCACACACAAACCAACAACATGAAAACTGAAGAAACACTCCAAAAGGAACACACTGAAAAAAAACTCAATACCGCACCCAAAATCAGAAAACATTGAATGAAGCCATCACCTTTGAAGCTCGGTTGCACCCTCTGAAAATGAAGGAGCACCAACAATCAGCTAGGAGCTATCTTGCAAGCCCAAAACTAAATAAGGCTAGGAGGTATTCCAACCCCAAAGCAAGAGTCTGGATAAAATCCAACAACACTTCATTATGAGATGAATAATGGATACCAAATGAAGAGGCAAGGCCCTATATACGTAGCTTTCCAACCCATACTTTGAAATCACCTTTTCCCTCCAAAAAGGACGCCTAAGAAGAAATAATATAATATTCATTTAAATTGTATTTGACCAACTTGACTTTGGGTGCCCAAATGACTTAGCAAGTTTAACTTTATAAAAAAAAAAATATTTCCAATTAGGATGTCCAAAAGAGAAGCCCAACTTAAGAACAACTTAAAGTTATGAGACTGGGCGTTGGGGGCCAAAAGGCATAATATTAAAATATAACTTAAGTTGCCACCTTCCAAAACAGGCTCCAAGAAAGCTAGAGAGACCTATTTTTGGAAATGCAGTTTGGGAGCAATTTAGCACGCAGTTTCTATTTCTAGCAGGGCAGCATATGTAGATGTGTCTCTAGCTTTATTGGAGCCTGTTTTGGAAGGTGGCATAATATGCCACCTTCCAAAACAAGCTCCAAGAAAGCTAGAGACACATCTACATATGCTGCCCTGCTAGAAATAGAAACTGCGTGCTAAATTGCTCCCAAACTGCATTGCAAAAAATAACACTTACTAAAAATAGCATACTACAAAAATTAGTGACTCCAAACTCATTAGAGCACAAACCAAGCAACCGTCGTAACTTACTAAAAATAGTAAGTC
The DNA here is from genome assembly GCA_007258455.2 of Sequoia sempervirens. Taxonomy (NCBI): domain Eukaryota; kingdom Viridiplantae; phylum Streptophyta; class Pinopsida; order Cupressales; family Cupressaceae; genus Sequoia; species Sequoia sempervirens. The sequence goes on from VDFB02034940.1 coordinate 13,964, forward strand.
CAAAAATGTCCGATGAAAATTCATGTCATACCATTCTAAAGCCCTTTGAAAACCTAGAAAGACCTAGGTCATCAAATGGAACTACTGTTGAGAAGGGGACATTACAACTTTTGACTAGAGCCTAGAACTGAAACCAAGTTTTTGGAAGGACCCAAAAACATCAACAAAGACAATCAAGGCAATTTGTAATGCTCATAATGGAGTTTTTGCTCCCAAACACCAAGCCTAAAGCAAATATTAACACCATTGGGCAACTCCAAACCAACTTTAATACAAACACAAAATATAGAAAAAATAAAAATTGTTCTAACTTTTGTGACATTGTCAATGGTAACATGCTAACCAATAGCATCAGCTATATCATGAATGATAATTTCATCCCAAAACTCCAAAGGGAGCTCCGGAAGACAAACCCAAACAAGACCCAAGTTGGTCTTGGTAAAATCAAAACCAATAGACCAATTTTGGATGTAAAGAAAGGCTTTACCTAGAAACTAGGGTCCACCTAGCAAAACATTAGAGCAGTCCACGGTGGAGTTGAAGAAGAATAGAATGGATCCATTCCTTGAAGCCTCCATGCTCAACAAACCAAAACCGCACCAGCAATGAGACACCCAGCAACGAATAATATCTATGTTCGGGCTTTGATCCAAGAATCTTCCAATGAGAGATGTTGAAAGCTAGCAGAGGCTCTGTCCACCCACTCATCGAGTAGAACAAGAACATGAGATTGAGGAACCATGTCAAAGGAGACCACCTCAACACTACACTCTAATTTACTGCAAGGAGGAGGCACACCCTTAGTAATAATAGGAACGGGGGCTTTCACTTGAGAAGGCGATATGGAACAAAGACCCTGATTGGGACAGAGAGGGCACAATCTCCACTTCACACATGTCAGTAATAGGTATTGGCGGCCAAGAGGACGAGGCAAGAAGATTTGTCTTAACTATTATCTATATTTATTTAGTACTTAGTTACAATTTATTATATTTTATTTTTGATTTATTTTGTATGAATAAAATTTATTTATTATTATTATTATCATTATCTATTATTTAATTACTATTATCATTTTCAATTATTACTATTTAATAACTAAATTTCTTATCAATTTAATAAATATTTTCCTTTAATTAATTGTTATTATCAAATAATTATTTTTTCCATTATAATGAAGAAAGTTTAATTTTGACAAGAGGATTGTGACAACTTTCGTCTTAAAACATTTGAAATGACTCGTCGGGGAAGACGTCGCAAACATAACTTTTATTGATAATTAAGATATTAAACAGCTTATAAATTGCCGATAAGTGATTTAAGCATTTAGTCCTATCACTAATGTTTCTTTCTGCTCATAGTCAACACATGAGCATTTGTTGTCACGACTGAAATTCATGTATGCTTGAGGGAACTAACACAAGCAAATCACAGAGCGAAACAATGACTTTTTTCCCAATATGAGCTGCTGCTTCCTCTTTTGTTTAGAGGTTTTTTCTTATCCAGCTTCTATCAAAATGTAGGCCTTATTTAGTCTCTCTTGTTAATTTGGCCATGGTGTCTGCCCCCCAAAAGTATTCTGTACATACCTCCAAAAAATTTCCAATCAGACCACCTTTATGAATAAAAGCCTGTTACGCCTCTAAACATGGGTCTGTTCAATTTGATAGCACTCAAAAAGGAAAATTTATTCTATAAACAACGATTGCAAGAGTAATTTTAGTTCAATGCCATTTGTGACACAAAAGATGAGTGAAAAACTGCCATGCTTTTATTTCACTCAATGAATCCAAAACATTTTCTCTTTTCTTTATCAATTGAACTAGTAGAGCAAAGAATCCAGTGGAATTCAGGGCATAATTACCTACTATTTTGAATGGTAATTCAATGTATTAAACATGTCATACAGGGTATATAACTATACACCATGTGATTGCTATCAAAAACCTTTTAGACAGGAAAGCAAACTAGCCAGTAGGTATGTAGTTTCAATCATTTGTCACTTGTGCTATGCAACAAGAATTCCCTCTTGCTTGTTAACATTTTGATCGTCACTCTAAAAAGAACTTTCACACTTATCAACCGTTGCAGTGATCTTGCTATAAAAGTGTAGAAATGACAACACAGTGACTCCTGCTATGCTTCAAAAGCTCATCCAGAAAACCCAGGTATTAATATATTAGCAGTGTTCTCGACATTTGTTCCATGCTTTATGGAGTGATCCCAACTCTATTTACAGCTGGACTTGACAAGCTTGTTGAACAAATCCAGTTCCTGCTACTTAATGGTGACATACCGATTTGTGCCATGTTTTGCCCAATGATCTTTCAAATCTACTGGTTTAGTCACATCAATGCCTTGTAATGACAACCTTAGCAATAGTTTCTGAAATGCTCCTGCACTCATTTTTCGACCTGGAAACCGATAGCCTTTCTTATTAGGATTCATAGGTAATGGATACATGGACATCATTGTAGTGCAGCAAGCTGACTGCCAGCCTCCAATTCCCCATCTGTAACACAGTTGATTTGCCCCAGTACATGAACAGTAGGGTATAGGCATTGGTGTAGAGACAACAGAAGCATTACCAGAATTGCTTTCACCATCCTTTCCCTCTGGACCAACTTCCATCCCATTTGGAACTTCAGACTGCTGTCCTTGCACCCACCCCTTCTTAGAGGAATTGGGAGCTTGGAGGACACTGCCATCCACATCTTGAGATCTTTTCTTTGATTTTCTTCCTTTCTTAGGTTCCTTGACAACAATCTGGGCAGTAGACTTAGGTGTTGCTTCACATTCCAAGACTGGTACTAGTTCAGATGTCCCAGCAGTTAAGGTGGGAAATTCATCACATCCAATTCCAAATGTACATTCATGGTGTATGTTTATGGTCTGAAAAAATCTTGCATCTCTACTACAAGCACCCATCTGTGTTAAGTGTGGAGAACCCACCATCTGTGTTAATTGAGCCTTGTAAGCATGCCATCCAGGGCTTCTATCTTCCCTTGCATTTTCTAGAGCCGCAATTGCAGCATCTCGTTCCATTATTGCTTCTTCTCGCTGAGCAATAGCAACATCCCTCTGTTCATAAGCTGTATCCCTCTCTGCAATAGCGATTTTTTTTTCTGCAATTGCTTTATTCCTCTCACGAATAGCTGCATCATGTTCGGCTTTAACAGACGTCAATTGAAGCGCCACATAGTCCTTAAGACTTTTTTCATCCAAATTTCCATCATTCAAGGAATTTTGTAACCCTTTTCTGTCCTCATCATCCATGTACTCTGCAGCACCAATAGTTTGTAAAAATCACTTTCTAAAGAATTGTCTTGGAATTCACATAAATTAAATGAAAGCTTCAAGTGACAGGATACACGCTTAAAAATTAAAAGCATTAGAAACTCAGATGTTAATTTTATTGCAAGAATATTATGAATGAAGCAAGAAATGCTGATTACTCATGATAATTGTACTGAAAGGGTGGAATTAATAATTCAGTGACTGCGATATCTCAAACATATGTCAAATTCAAAAGACAATACTGGAATGTTTGCTCAACTGTTAATTATTAATTTTTATTTATTGGGAGCTTGCATGTACAGGCAAGAAAGTCCAAGGTGGTTTAAACCTCATGGGTGTCAAAGCATTTGTTTATTAGGTGAGCTACTAGAAGTAAATCCTTCTCAATATTTTTTAGGATTTTAAGATTCATCGAATTTGAATTATTAGAAATATAAATCTAAAGAATTTTTTTCTTTTAATTTATGGCATGAAAATTAAATATGATATTGGAAGTGTGGATCAATAAATTGAACATGATCAATAATATTCTAGGAGCATCGATGATAGTCCTACGCATACAAGGGATTTGACTGTCTCCCCTACTCGTCAAGCTAATTTTTGGTGATGGTTTAGCCTTCACGTTGCTATTCCCTACACAGATCAGATCTACATTGCATGGTCGTTTACTTCAATAACCATTGATGTTTATAGAGGTTATTAGAACAATTTATATTCTAATTTTCCATTCATGAACTCTACTTCATTTGTTTTGTTTTCTAGATTCTATTTAAAATCTTCTTAAAAACCATTTCAATTTATATTGCATTAAAAATAACTTTTAGGTCAAGATACGTAACTTTTCATTACGAAGTCCATCTTTCCTTGCCATAATAATGCATATCTAACCAACATTTTTACTTCTTTTGATGAACAGTGTTTTGTATAAACTTAACAGTTCTCAAAGTTCTGTCACAGTTCTTTTATTTATAATAAAAATATTAGCTTGGATAGATGAACTCTAAATAATAAACTGTAAGAAAAATTAAAAACAAAACACACTGTAAAATTCCAAAACTAGCACATCTTTTGCCAAAGAAGTGTGTATACATCTGGTTTACAAGCATTTTGAGAGCTAATGAGCTCTATATTCACATGAAATTCTTTCCATAATCAAATTATTTTTCATGGACATGATTGCAAACCCAACATATTCATAAGAAATAAAGTTTGTAGGTTAGATGTCAATGTTATCCCGACCATGAAGAAATTGTTATCTGCAATGTATAGAAGTTATTGTCAAAAATCTGAAAAATCAAAATTAGCAGAAAGCAACAGATAAAATCACTAAATCAGCTCCATCTGTGCAACATTAGTCATAAATTACTATTGTATGGAGTTGCGTAAAATTTTAAGTGCACACAAGAAATTTTGATTAGAAAGGTAAGAGAAAGATTTGTAAACTCAGTTTACAAGAGATGTAACCTTCTGTGGTGTCACAATCGCACTAAAACAGATATGACACAGAAGAACAAAAATGTGCTATCATAGTAACAATAATTAATGTAATTACAAAAACACTCGAGGTGAGGATCATCTCTCTACTTACAGTAGATATGCTGGGCTATTGAGGAAAAGGATATGACAGATATGACAGAGAAGAACAAAAATGCGCTATCATAGTAACAATAGAGATCACAAAATGTAATGTCCCCTTCCTAGTGGCCATCATGGTGATAATTTAGCCTTTATGCTCCCGAAGGCTAAATAGAGAAATAAGGGAGAAATTATTAAATTAATTATTTTATAAAGTTATTACATAATTTAAAATAAAAAAAAAGTAACCTTATATTTAATTAATTTAATATAGTGACTCAAATAAAATATTATATCATAAAGTCACTAAAATAAAATAATATTATTTTCTAGAAGCTTCTTGAAGTTGGATTGAAAAAAGTATAAGAGAAGAACAAGTCAAGCTTCTAGGCATCCAGTTATTGTCATTTGCATTTGATGAGTCTTTGTGGAGCCAACGGTTTCTGCAGGTTGTCTACTTGGTCTTTGGGAACGAAAACTCCCATAGATTAGCATAACTGAGGTGGTGAAATATCCTCCGAAGGGTTGCAGATTGGAAGGGATATCTCAGTCCTTTCATTGGTGCCAAAATTTGTGGCCAAGGGCCAATTTTGCTAAGTTCGATTGGAGGTTCGATTTGGAGACATTTTGTGCTTGGAGTCTTCGTCGATTTTGCTACCTAGGGGTCAATTTGCATCTTACCTATTCTGATTTAAATATCAGTCATTATCAGTCATCATAGCAGCTTCATAGAGACCACGATTTCATTCATGGAGGCCCATATGTGCATCGATTTCTCTTCCTAGTTGGAGCGCTCCATTGTGATGATATTTGGTGCTTGAGAGGAGACTTGGAGGCTGTGTATAATTTTATATTGTCATTCTACATCAGAACAGGGGCGGCTGGGAGAAGGCATCAACTTGCGCTAGGAAGGAGCTCATTTCATTGGATATTGATTATTCTTCATCATCATCATTGGGCGCTGTTATAGCCAGGTTCTTCATGCATTTTGAAATTGATTTGCATTGTTATTCTAATCATTTAGTGTTGCTGCTGTAGGTGGTCATTCATATCAGATTTGGCATAGTATATACATCTCATTGTAAGCCAAGAGTCTTGGCGAATTCATGACATCTTTGTACTTGGGTTTGCATTCAATAAAGGGGTTATAAGTCGCATGCCATATGTTCAATGAAATGTTCATCTTTATAGCATTATTAATCAGCATATTAGATCGCATGCCAATTGTTTGACAAAATGTCAATTGGCTGTAGGTGTTGATTTATACTTCCATTAGTCATCTATTGCATTCGAAAAATACAAAAACAATTGCATTTCATGCTTAACTCGTAGTTTAATCATTTAGCATTCATCTCAAGGCAAGTTGCATCATTTTATGTTCAAATTTCACACAAGCCAGCAAACTGAAACTTCATAACAGCAATCTACCACTTTGCACAACTGTTTGACAATATTCCTTGAGGCACAAATCAGTTATTTGACGTCAGTTTGAGCAAGGGATATTACAAAAAACATATTTCTAGCAATGAACCAGAAAACAAATTGGATTGAAAACATATTTCAAACGACCTGGATGACAAAATGGATTCAGAGCATTTCTGGGGCCACAAGCCAGGTCAAATTTTGGACTGGAAACATGCTCTGAACAACAATCCAGCTGACAAATTGGATTGACAACATCTTTACATCAACCATATGCAAAATAGAGCGCTTGGGAGCGCCCGGGGAGACTATTAAAAATTAAAAGCATTAGAAACTCAGCTGGGTCATGAGTATCATCTGTCAAAATATACCCTCCCTCAATTTTTTTTGAATTCAAAGTCTGCCTGCAAGACCCATCTGTCAAATCTTAGGGGCTGTGTGTGCACTGTGCCCTCACTTATGCTGATCCCTATTAGATGCAAATCATGGGGACTCATCATCTCTTGTTGATTTTGGGGCTTCTGTTGGAGTTCTTGCATCTTAATGTTGAGGATAGGCATAAAGCCCAAGTGAGCCTTGAGCTTTTCTGCTTGATGGATATTATATTATTATGCTTTCGTCTTACTCATTTCATAACATTTTTGCAACCTTCTTGGTTAAAGGGAGTAAAATTCTCTACATGGCTTGTGTAGTAGGTCAGCAACATACAACATTGTATACCCAACAGTACATGGAGATTGTTGGTTTAAGTAGCACCTCTGGAATCTGGTTGAAAGCGGTTTCAATATGCACAGATAAACTGCTCTTCAAATTAGGAGGGAAAGCTCCCTCTTGCTGATGGTGTTTGAAAGAAAGTAAACTAAAACTAAGTTGCCTATCTTTTGGATCAGCTTAGAGCACAAGGTTTTTTAAACACAAACGCCGCAGCTGAGATTTTCTGATAAGAAGTTCAACTACGACTAACTTAGACTAAAGACGTTCCTAACCTCTCAAGTAATAGCAGAGCAAGAGAAGTTAGAAATTAACAAGGTAGATTCTCTAACAAAAAATACTTTAACAATCTCTCTCTCAGCAAACACCTACACACTTCACTGTAAGCTGAAATAAAGATCATGAAAGCATAACATAGATAACGGAAATCTGAGATTTTAGACCAAGGCAAAAGAGGCTCATGATTTTATTACTCAAATCTCTAAAACAAAAACTCCCTTCTAACATGCCTTGAATAAGAAATTGCAGCTAAGGAGGCTTGCAAACTTATTCTTAACACAATAGAAAACAACAATCTTACTAACTCCTTGTTGGCTAAAGAGGCTCAACAATTTGCTTATCTAGCTTCATGAACTAGAGCGAATAACAAATAAGAAGGCAAATAAACAGTTTTGTTATCCCGCAATAGTTAAAGAAAATAAATGAGCAAAGGCTCTTATTTATAGAGAAGCAGAGGAGTAGGGAACCCTAAAATCTCCTTGCTTTCACAATCTAGGGCTTGCTCAGCAAGCAAGCTTTATTACTAAATCTAGAAACAAGATAACAACTAAAACCCTAAAAAGCAGAAAAAACGGGAAACGCCAACTATTACATCTTATCTTCTTTCTATCCTCAAAGAATGGATAAGGATGATTCCAAGAATAGAAAGAAAGCGGGAAAGAAAGCTTCTAGAAGAAAGCTGCTTTAAAGCTCGATCACATCCGCTAGGAAGTTTGAGATTGTGTCCCGGTTCGGTGCATCTATACCATCAACAGCAAAACACCGCTTTTCAAGAATATCTTCGGCATCTTCAATAGATCTTAGGAAATCTTCAATCTCATTGGCCGCTTTATTGAACTTTGCTGACATCACTGAAATATGACCTATCCTTCCGCCAACTGGGCTGCAACATTGAACAACGTTCTGGAACTGATTTTGCACCTCCTCAAGCCCGACATAAGAACCATCTTCAAGACTGTACTGAGAGGGGATCTCTATGACAAATTCGCTAATGAAAAGGAGAGCTTCAACCACCCTTTGTCTGTAGGTAATGAATTCTTCAGATATCCTCTCATAAGTTTTAACTTTGAAAACATGACGCTCTCTCCAAGCAAGGATTTGTCTTTTATGCTCCTTTGAAACTGCTGAACCGTAGGCTGTGTCTAAATCAGCAATGATAATCTCATGCCTAGGTTTTACTTCAGCCAATGTTTGTTCAAATCCTTGGATGCTTTGACGAAGTTTATGAGCATTCTCTCTCAACTGGAACATCCGAGCCAAGATCTCCTTTCCTCTGACAATGAAGCTCTCGATCCACTCCTGAGTCTCTTTCCCACATATGACCAGCTGTCTTAACTGATGGTGATCAGCTGGTGTCTCTAAGATCTGGGGCAGCAACTGAGTTGTTTGGGAAGAACCACGAGCAAGGTTAGAAATAAAAAGCTTAAGCTGCTGATTTTCAGCCTTGAGGGCGGCCTTGTCTTCTCCGTCTTTAAGCACTCTTTCATGTAGGTTTTCAGATACGACTTTGAAGAGACTCAAATCTGCATGTCTGGTATTTCTACCAAGATTAGCCTTGACCATTACAAAATCATCCATGTTCACCTCATCTCTATTCTTATCTTCTGGAGGCACAGCAGTCTCTCCGACAATCTCGTTATCAGGATTCCTATCAAAGTGAACTTGCTTCTTTGCCTTCTTCTTAGGAGGTTCCTGATAAATGTTATCGAGATCATCAACACTCACTTAATATGAAGGCCTTCTCCTAACCCTTCCTAAGGAGTTCTCAAGCCAAGACACCGTAGTATCTTTACTAACTTCCTCGGGAGGTACTGCTGCGATCTCTTCATCATCTTCGATATCAAGATCAATGTGAATTGGTGACGAACCCGTCAAAGGTACAGGAACATGTGTTGAAGGTGGCTCCTCTGCTTCATTCTGAGGTATGGGCTCGTCAAGAGGAACTTCTGAATCGACCGTAGGCTGTTCCTGTATGACTATGCCTGAGAAATCCAACCTTCTCTTTACATTTTTATTTGATCTACATCCTTTGACGCCATCTTGAGACTGACTTTTACCCTTTCCTTTTGACTGTGCTGTAGAAGAAGAGGGAATTATCCTTGGCGGCTCTGCTACTGGAATAGGGTTCTTCCTTTTAAGCACTAAGAAAACCTTACTATACTCAATGACTTGTCTTGTTCTGTCTTCAACTGAAAGAGATTCCTTGTTTGCCCAATTAACTTGTGGAAGAGGCTGATCCTTGATCCTTTTCTGAGTGTACATCGGTAGAAGCACATCTTCATCATCATCAGAGAGTCCCTCAATGTCTTCATTCAAACAATCTTTCATCTGATGGAGAGTCAACCTGCTGTAACTACGCCTTCGCACTTCAAACTCATCTGCACAGTTAGCCCAAAAATCTTCAAGTGCGGGTATATGATTGTAATTCTTCTCCAACCGGCCAGCGTAGACACCATGAGGATCAAATGACCGCCTCTCACTGTAGGGTTTGAGACCGAATTTATCTAATTCTTCTCCAATTGTCCTGGCATCTGCAGCAGTCCTGCATGTATAAATACCCAATCCTAATGGAAAGTGAAGAGAGGGTTTCTTTCTATTTCTCAAGACTGTGTGGACACCGTGAGCTTGCCTCAAGAATTCCATGAAGATGACCTCGTCTGACGGATACCTTGGCAACATTAGCGGGGCACCTGAATAACCATAAACCCTGAGATAGGTAAGGGTAGGAAACTGTATAAACCAATCTGCCCATTCCGCCATTGCTGCCCTAGCAACTGAAGAGATGCGGACGTGCAATTCATTGTCTAAGTCACGCACCGTGTACATCAAGAATGCCTCGTTCACCCTTTTGTACTGGTGCAACGACTTTGTGAACTCCAGCTGAGGATAATAATTATATATGTGTTGAACGCTCAAAGATCCCTCGGTGTTCAATCCTCTGAATTGACCTTGATAGGCCACGAGGTAGACTAGATATGACACCATGTGAAATACATGAAACTGGAAATATTCTGTTATTTGTTGATGTAGGCAGTCACTAATCAAAGTAGGCCAGTCATAAAACTCAGTTTTCTTCATAATGTGAGGTATGGCATAAAACATCCAAGGTTGGAACTTGGTGGCATCCTCGGAACCAGTGACCCTGTTGAGCAAAGTGATGATGATGGCAACCTAGTCCTTGAACTCCCCTCGTCCGACATTCTTGGGCAATGTCTTATGTTTTCTTTCATCCATCCTGCAGGCAATCTTCTTGTATTTGTCATATGCATATTCCACATCTTTTTCACACTCTCATCCCTCGAAGAGTTACACTTCGGGCCATGGGGAGATGGAAACACTTTTCAACCATGTGGGGCTTTAAGCGCAAATCAGCTTTGCCATCTGTATTTGGATCTCCTAGTAGCCCCGGGGTTGTAATGCTTAATGGCGATTCTGAGAACTCAAGACTCCTGAACTGATATAGGAATGAAGCGCTGCTGCGAGGAGTCCAGAATGACCCAGGTTCTTGATTGAAGTGTTGCCCGCTCTCTCCAAGGCACGTAGATCGAACACCGGCTTGACATGATGCAAGTCTGTCTCAGCTGTTTTGATGTAATTGTGAAAAAGTGCTGATTCGGACTTGAAAACGTTAGGAGTGTACTCCATTTCAGAAAACTTGAAGAATGACTGTAAACTCGCCCTGGTTCAGACAAGTCTTGAACAATTTCTATTTTCAGAATGCTGATTTTTGACCAACTGTGATTGAATTTTTGAGAATTTTTTTTCTGAATATAAGGTTTTGTTCCGAAT
>VDFB02034941.1:0-127126 GCA_007258455.2 Sequoia sempervirens
ATGTAAATTGAAATTTAGTAATTTGCCTCATACCTCCTCTGTCAGAGCCATGGAGGATTGTATAGCGGATGAAACACCGATATCCATTGCCCTTGTAACATTTGGAGGTGTTTCCACAACCAACATCTGAAAATAAAACAACAAATCATTCAATCACAAAAAAGTTACAATAGAGATCCACGTCATGACTTATAATGTATGAGATCTAATGAACAAAATTTTGAGCACAAGAATTAAACCATATATTTCTAGTAGGCCTTGGCAGTTTGATAGGAAGACCAAGCATGATGGGGAGAAGAACACATACTCCATTGTGAAGGATGGGAAGACTTACAACCTTTCATCTCCTAGAAGAAGACAAGGAAAAGCATGAAGGGCCTAGTTTTTTGATGGTGGGTGAAGGAGTTCATGAAAACCTTGAAGGAAGGAGGAGGAAGAGGATTCTTCCTGATTATGAAGCCAAAAAGTGAAGCAAATCTTCCCACAAAGAAGAAGGACGATGCACCAAAGGAAGTCCAAGAGTTGTTGGAAAGGTACAAGGACATAACAGTGAATGAATTACCTAGTTCCCTACCTCCCATTAGGGATATAAGCCACCATATTGATCTAATTCAAGGGGCTACATTGCCCAATAAGGCTGCATACAAGATGACACTTGCTCAAAATGAGGAGATTGCAAGACAAGTGCAAGAGTTGATGGATAAAGGGATAATGAGGAAGAGTTTGAGCCCATGTGTTGTTCCTACTATCCTAGCACCAAGGATGGGAATTGGATGCTTTGCACTGATTCAAGAGCCATTAATAGGATCACAATCAAATATAGGTTCTTGGTGCCAAGAATGGAGGACCTCATGGATTGTCTATCAGGAGCATCTTACTTTTCCAAGATTGATGTAAAGAGCGGGTACCATCAGATAAGGACCAGAGTGGGGGATGAATGGAAGACAGCTTTTAAGACTAATGAAGGGCTCTATGAGTGGTTGGTGATGCCCTTTGGGTTATCAAATGCCCCTATTACATTTATACACCTTATGAATGAGGTATTGAGACCTTTCATTGGAAAATTTATTGTGGTTTATTTAGATGACATCCTTGTGTTTAGCAAGTATAAAGAAGAACATTTGAAGCACCTTGACATGGTTCTAAGGAGGTTACAAGAGGAGAAGTTGTTGATCAACATGGAAAAGTGTGAATTCATGAAGGAAGAACTAGTCTACCTTGGTTTTGTCATCTCCAAGGGAAGATTGAAGATGGATCCTTCAAAGATGGATGTTATTCTTGCTTGGCCAACACCAAAATCCATGAGAGATGTGAGAAGCTTCCATGGAATTGCAAGCTTTTATAGAAACTTCATCAAGAATTTTAGCCAAATTTGTGCACCAATCTTGGACACCATCAAAGGAGGTAACAAAGGTAAGTTTTCTTGGACCAATGAGGCTGATAAAGGGTTTGAATATCTGAAAATGAGAGTAGCACAACAGCCTATACTTGTGCTCCCTAATTTTGATAAATTTTTTACCATTGAGTGTGATGCTAGCAATCAAGCAATAGGGGATGTTTTGAGCCAAGAAGGCAGACCAGTTGCATATTACAGTGAGAGACTAAATGAAGCAAAGAGGAAGCATTCTTCCTATGATTTGGAATTGTATGCTATGGTCCAAGCCCTCAAAAAGTGGAGGCACTACTTGTTACCTAAAGAATTTGTTGTTTATACTAATAATCATGCCTTGAGTTTTTTGAATGCACAAGACAAACTCAATCATAGGCACATGAAGTGGGTAGAGTCTTTGCAAGCCTATACTTTCACAATAAAGCATAAGAAGGGCCAAGCAAATAAGGTGGCAAATGCTCTCAGTAGAAGGGCACTTGTAGTGCAAGAGATCCAACTCCAAAGCATGGGGGTTGAAGCATTGAAGGATATGTATCATGAAGATTCAAATTTCAAGGAGGTATACAATGTTTGTGAGCAGCATTTGAATTCTTTTCATGGTGAATTCTCTGAATTTTTATTGCAGAATGGTTTTCTCTTCAAAGGAAGCCAATTGTGTGTGCATAAATGCTCAATGAGGGAGAATATCATAAAGGAGAAACATAGTGGAAGTCCTGGAGGTCACTTTGGCCTTGACAAGACCTTGGAACAAGTTAGGAGATTTTACTATTGGCCAAAGTTGCAGGTGGATGTGAGAAGGTATGTGGAAGGATGCACAGTATGTCAAAGGGCAAAGGGAACTTCATCAAATGTAGGACTCTATCAGCCACTGCCCATTCCCAATAGGCCTTGGGAGTGTGTAAGTATGGACTTTGTCTTCGGGTTGCCTAGAACCCAAAAATGTTTTGATAGTATCTTTGTGGTAGCTAATAGATTTAGTAAGATGGCACATTTTCTTCCTTGCAAATGCACCAATGATGCATCTCATATAGCAGGTCTCTTCTTTAAGGAGGTTGTTAGGATACATGGACTGCCTTTAAGCATTGTTTCTGATAGGTATTATAAATTCATTGGTCACTTTTGGAGGACCTTGTGGAAGAAACTCGAGGCAAAAATATGTCCTTTAGTTCAGCATACCATCCACAAATGGATGGACAAACTGAAGTGGTGAGTAGATCATTGGGAAAACTCTTAAGATGCCTTATCAAGGAACATGGATAAGCTTGGGATCTGATTTTACCTTAGGCTGAATTTTCATATAATGACTCCATGAATAGGAGCATTGGTAGAAGCCCTTTTGAAGTAGTCTATGGCATGCACCCTAGAGGGGTCTATGAACTAAGAGATCTACAAGGAGTTGCTAGTACAAGTGCTCAAGGTGAGGAATTTGTTGTTACAATCAGGGATATTCATCAACAAGTGAAGGAAACCCTTCAAAAGAATGTTGAGAAGTATAAGGAAAAGGCAGATTTAAAGAAGAGGAATGTCCAATTCAAGGTTGGATACTTGGTGATGGCACACTTGAAGAAGGAGAGACTTCCAAAAGGAAAGTATACCAAAATCATGATGAAGAAGATAGGACCTTGCAAGGTGGTCTACAAGTTTGGCCAAAATGCTTATGAAATAGAGCTACCTCCTAGGGTGGCAATCTCTCCTATCTTCAACATTTCTGACTTGTATCCTTTCAAAGCTTCTATGAATGTAGGTGATGGAGTAGGTACAACAGCAATGGAGGATGAAGATTGGGTGAAGGAACTACCCCCCATCCAACCTATGACTCTTGAATGCATCCTAGACACCAAGGAGACAAAGAAGACTAGAAGGAAGGTTTACAAGGAATACCTGGTCAAATGGAAAGGTCTACCTAAAGAGGATGCAACATGGATGTTACAAAATGATATTAAATAGCATGGAACTACTATAGAAGACCTGATCTCAAAGAGGACTTGAGATATTTTTCTTGCTTGGGAGTATGGTGCAGGAGCACCCATGGGTCTAAGGGACCTAGAATAATTTGTCATGTTTTTATTCTTGGTTTATGGATGGAATAAGGTCTTATGGACCATTTCAATGCTTTGTAATAGGTCTTCTAGGTTTTTGGTTGAGTTTTTGGTCTTGGTGACCAACTTCTTTGTACAACAAGGTCTCCATCCTCCTTTGTAAGTCTAGTGCATCTTGGAAAAATAAGGAAAAAGGATGCCTTGTTGTATCTAGACACCTGAGGGGAGTTGCCTTACTTTTTTACAAGGTTTTAAATGCCTTTGACACATTTTAGAAGGCTCTTTGTGGTCGAGTTGGTCGAAGTTGCTCGCATTGCCTTAACTAGGCAATTAGAAGTCAAAGCATGAGATTAGTTGTTTTCCAACGTCTCTCTTTTCAAAAGACAGTAGCAAGAAGTTTGAGGGATTTTTTAAGACTTCAAATATGCCTCTCTTGGTTGAGGCAAGGTTGATGTTGATGTTTTGAAGAAATTTCAATAAGAAGTTTGTTGTTTTTCCTGTGTTTTTCTAAAGGATTTGTTGATCCCATACTTGGTACGGACTGTATGTTCACTTTCATGCTCCAAGCCCATAATAGTTGGATAGGTAATTGAATAATCTTTCCTTTGGTGTTGGAGTGGTGAGATTTCATTGAGTATCAAGGGATATATTCCAATTTCTCTATCGGGTGGTCTGAAAACCCTTAAAATCAGGGTTTTGGGTGAAAAATGTATATTTCTTCCATTCCCACATTGTAAAATTGCTAAATATCAGTGGGATGGAAGATATAATGTTGTACTATCATTTACTCAATGTTTTGGAGAACAGCAGGCTCATTGTTGGAAGTTGTGCATGAATTTTGGCTTGACATCTCTATGTGGCAAGCATAATTAACAAGCAAAAAAAATGAGTTTTTTCTTGATTTTGAAGAATCTATTTAAGAGGAACTTAGGAATGTAGGAAACAGGTGTGGAGAACTAGTAGGAGTCTGAATTTTGGCTTTGGGGTGAAGGGGAGAGCCTAGATAGTCAAGACCTAGGTGTAGGTCTGTGAATTAGGCCTTTTGGAGAAGCGGTAGAAAGGGCCATTGTGAGTGATGTTTTGACAGTCAAGAGGAAGGGTTTTGGAACCTTGTAGGGGTCCATCTTAGGGTTTTGAATCAATAGGTTTGGTTTCTTAACAGTCTTCCTTGTGTTTTTTATTTTGACTGTCCTACCGGGCAAGGGTTGTAAGCCTTAAGAAAGAGTGAGGTCTAAGTCACCATAGCGATGGGTGTTTGTTGAAACCTAAATGCTAGAGGGTTGTTAAACCTTTTTTTGACTTAATGAGACATGGTCCAAATGTTTTTAAGCTTTGTGGGGTAGTGGGTTGGCAGGCCTAGATTCTTTGGGGTTTGGTCAAAAGACAAATTTTTGGGGTTTGAGAATTATTTGGAAGATTCGTTGAGGTGGCGGACACTACCGCTGCATCATTTCTAAAGCTTATGTAGGCTATTTCCATGGTGCTTGTGGTGGTGGCAAGAGTATTTAAGGTTTGTAAGTACCTTATGCAATAAACCCTCCTTTGTAGGGCTTGATTTGTGCATAGAATAAGCTTAGTCAATAAACATGACGTGAGTAATGTCTTGGAAGTAAGATGAAATGATTGAGGTGTAAATGGTTGATTGTAGTATCTTGGTCTTAAAGACTAGTTAGGTAGAAATGAAATTTAATTTGGGATTGTTTAAGAGTGAAAAGTTCAAAGAGAAGCTCTTTATCAGGTTTTTGCTTTGAATTCATATAAATTGATGATGAAAAAGGTGTGTTAGGATATGATGGATATAGGTTGTAACATGAAAGATTGGTTTTTGGTTATTTTCCTAGGTAAAGCAAATTGAGTGGAAGGGTGCCTTGGTGAATGATGAAAGAGTAGATTGTTCAGTGACTCTAATTAGGTTTCTTTGTTACCTGGGATTAGATCACATTTTTGCTGATAAATAAAAGATGTTTGAAGCTTGAGGATCATAAGAGTATTGAAATAGGTTTTGCTTATTTGTTTCCTTGTGGTTTTGAAAATGAAACAATGTGATTTTGATGAAAAGAGAATTTTAGTTGTATTCAATTTTGTTATTCAGTTGGTGTTGATTGGAATGTTAAGTGCTTGCAGAGCACCTAGATTCATCAAATAACACCAATTTTCAAAAGGATGAGTGTTTCAAATTTAATGATAGGTAAAATGCAAAAGGTCATGGAAAAATGATGTAAAGCATGTTCAAGGTCATATGAGGTCTTATTTGAATGTATTTAAGGTTATGGGTAAGTTCTAGGTGGTCAAAGTGGGAAAATGCAAACAATGCAATAATGTAATATTGTTAAAAGTTGTTAAATTGATAAAAACAAGGAAATCAGGCATATGAAGGGTTAAAGGGGGTAGTTTCAACCGATGGAAAGATAGTTATGGAAAAGGAAATATCTTTAAAAGGCATGTAAAGGTGAGAAAAAGCATAAGTTTGTGTTCTTGTAGTTAGATTTTGAAATAAAAATTCCTTGTTTCTAAGTTTGCAGCATTACTCTGGATTGTTTTGTTTTCTTGTGTTGGTAATTTAGGAACACCCAAAGTTAAAGCATAGTGTGAATACATGTAAAGAGAAGTTAGTTTCCAATTTCAAGAGTTGGATTTGGTTAGTTTTAGGAAACAAAAGAATAAGAGGCAGTTTTCAGTGCCCGATAGAGTCCTTTTAGAAGCAAGTTTGAGAGTCCAATAGGGTTTTTCTTCACTACTCCACCAATGTAGGTCAATTAAATTGGTGGAGTAGGTTAATGTTAGGATTTTTTGCATGTTTTGATGATTGTAAGTGCAGGGAAAAGCAAGAATACCATGGTGTTGCTGCTACACTAGAAAATAGAGGATTTTCCTACACAAAGTGATGCTACAGTGATGGGTCATGAATAAATAAAGCTTGTAAAGGCTTGGAAATGATGTAGAAGGTATTTTCAGACATAAAAAATCATGTTCTAGGTGGTGGCCAAAGAAATAGAGGTTTGCAAGAGTATTTTTCACAAAACCCTCCTTGATTTGTGCTTTTACACCCTATAAACAAGGGTTTATTGGATCAGAACATTTTCATGGTTTTCAATCCCTATAAATGGTGAAATCTTGAGTTATAAGACATGCTTGAAGAATTTTTTGAGGTTTTGAGTGATTTGGAATGTTTTTGAAGGGGTCTCCTTTGTAAAATAGGCCTAATCTACTAGCCTTTCTTCAAAGGACAGTCTGACATCTAATGATTTTCTTTATGTCAAACGTGTAAGAACTTTGATATGTTGTGATGTACTAGAAAGTGTTTCTAAATGTGCATTGAGTTTTTTAATAAGCTTTGAGATAGGAATGTAACTACCTGATTCAATGGTTGACAGACCTACTAGAGGAATATGATATTGTCTGATCAAAACAAAGATGTTTGTTTAAACAGTGGAAAGGATGATATTGAGTGCTTGGTTACTATCAAACTAATGATATGATTGATGTTACTAAATTTGGTTAAGGTGTATAAGACAGGTTTGGTGACTTTGATGGTTGGATGGGTGAGTATTATGAAGCCTTTTGAGCAAATTGGTGATTAACCACAAGATGATAATCAAGATTCTATTGTAGTAGGAGTTTGTAACTTGTAAATAGACAACTATAGTCAAAATATGGTGAGTACAATGCTTGATAATGGATTGATAACAATGAGGTATGGTTTAGTCGATTTGTTTCCTTGGTGAATAAATGAAAGGATGAATTGTTCAAGTGTCAATAATCAGGTTTATGTTGTTTTTATGGTGGTTGAGAATGATGTGAATCTAATTGATTAATTCAAAGTTTTCTTTAATATGGTTTTTTCTTTGAATGAGTCAATTGGAATATTGATTAGTGGAATGATGAATGATGGCCTATGGAATGGCTAAGAGAATTTGAGTGGATTTTGGTTGAATGAAAACTAGATTTTTGATGAAATTATATTTGATCTTCTCCTGACTCTATTTGGGATTAAAATCCCTTGAAGAAATGATGTTGATGGTGTTTGTTGGATGCTCTGCATCAGATGTACCCTGATGGTTGAGTGTTTTGATATGATGCTCTGCATCACTAACTACCTTGTCTATGCTATTGCTTACTATTATGGTTTCATAGATTTTTTCCAAGCATCCATAGTTTGTCGTGGTGGTGCACCTTTGCAAGCACATGCCTCCATGTGAAGTAATTGAATCTTGTTGCTTATGTTGACTTTCTAAACAACTATATTATACAGTTGAAATTTTGTCATCTATCAACATCTAGTTATTAGTTATGGAATTTGAAGTAATGCTTTGAGTTTGAATGATGTGTAATGCAACGTAACCAACAATATGAATATAAACTACACAAATCTATTAAGTAGAATTCATTAGTTAAGTTCTCTTTATTTTATTACCTTCGTGTACATTTGAGTGAATCCACTGGCAATAGGAGGTGTTTGCTTGAAACTGCCAATATTAGCATGTTCAACATCCAAAATCACATGTATTAAAATACCATTCGTAAAACAATGCTATTAACATGTAATAAATTTATAATTGTTCACTAGTTACGTAACCCACTAATAGGTATACTGTAGAAATAAGTAGGTGGAGGACCGGTGTATCCAGTCTCAACACTATGACCCTACAATTTTATTAAAATAATAAAACTAAATTAGTTAATCATGCATTTCAGAATCAAAATTTAATAAATTAAATTCAATGAACATGTTGACTTTTACCCAACTATCAATGCCATATGCACGATGCAAAATTTCATTTGTCCTCTCCATCCCTATAGCAGCATACGGATCCTATGTAGCAGCATATGGATCCTATGTAGTAGCATACGGAGTGTCGGTGGGGTCATATGAACAAGTCGCCCCGCAAGATTGACACACATGGTTTCGAAGGCCACCACCCGAAGACTCCCCTAGATGGCACTGTACAATATGGCTAGTATGATGGATGACACTCTGGTTCAAATTTTTGATCGCCTACAATATCTCTACGTCAGCACTCTCCTTCACAATGGCAGGCATAACAATGTGCTCACGAGGCGGCCTAGCGAGAGGTCATCTCCCTTGCTGCGTAGGATCTGGCTGTGTACCGGGCCTATCCTGAGCCGACCCCCCACCTCTCCCATGGAACTCCCTCATATCAAAATAATTTGGGATTTGGTTCAATACGAACTCACTGTATAGTTTCCTAAGAAAATATTGGGGGACTTCACAATTGTTGCACGGTGGGTAATCAAAGACCAAGTACCACCTATCATAAAAATGGTTCCTAATCTCTTGGTGGTGGCACCAATGAATAGGAAACCTCTTCACATTGAGGCTAATATTTTTATTTGTTCTAGGGTCAGTGAATAGAGAGCACAAATCACCTTTACTAATTTTTAAATCTTTTACTTGTTTATATGATAGTTTATCTACATAATATGCCCTAGCTGCCTACCTCCTATCTTGCCATCCCGTTATTTGTTGGGTTATTGAATCTACATTTTTTCACATCTCTTTCATTGAATTTGCTAGTGTCATTCTTTTTGCGGTTGAAGCATTTGGATCACTCAACCTACTGATAAGATCCTCAATTTATTTTTTGTTGTTTTCAATTTCACTCCTCAAATTTTGTTGAGTGCCAGGAGGGTGTTGAGTGATTGGTGGGGGAGGTTGATTTTGTTGAGGATTTTGTTGAAGAGGATTTTCCTGTTCTTCTTGTTGAGGATTTTCAGGATTTGTAGGATTATTTGCATCTCCTACAAGTTAAAAAAAAAACAATCAAATCTAACCTAAAACAAACAAAATCAACTTGAAACTGAGAAATTCAAAACAAATAGCAAACAATACTTACCTCATGCACCTTTTCATCATCGTGGTGCCATATTTGCAAATGAAAAGCAACTATTTTTGATGAATTTTGTAGAATTCCTCCTCCTGGAACACGAGCGCGAAAATGAGGGTTTTTGGCCACGGGCAGAGCAGAAAAACAGAAAAGAAAATGAATAGCTTTCACTTTTTTTTTTGCTTTTAAAATGACATAACGCGAGCGCGTTATAACGTGCTCGCGTTATGTCATTTTCAATATTTTTTTTAAGTTTTCCAAAAAAATTTAACCCAACTTCATGCACCCACCCTTATTAGCATTTAATTTATTAAAAGTATTCAAGAGAAAAACAATAAAAAAAATTCTCAAAATCCTAGAATCTCTTATATTTGAGAAAAGAGTTTCAAACTTAGCTTCTAATTTACAAAATAAACCTCAACAAAGACAAGATCAAACAAGAAATCTCAAAAATAAAACTCAAACAATTAACCTTCAATAGACATAAATCCCTAGAAAGTGCCTTTCAGCCTAAAAAATCTTTGAACTCATATTTCTAAGGATTCACCATCCATATTCTCTCCATCTCAGTCACATTTACTCTTGCATGCTCATGTGCCTAATTATTAGAGAGGATTGAATAGAGGAAACTCTAAGGGAACTAAGAGAGAATATATCTCCACCTAAACTCATCAAGGAGAAATAAGATCAACAAATATAAAGAATAAAATAGTAGAATGATTGGGAATATACAATTATCCTTGTGTACCTTAACATGTTGCTTGAAATGAAAACCCATAACCTTGACTTATTCTGAGAAAACAATTTTCAAGGTCTTGAAGTGATATGAGCTCTTATTAGGAACATTCAAATAATAGTCAGTACACCTCTATAAGAGTTCAAGGTAAAAACTCTCACACTACCAATGCTACAACTACTCCCATCACAAACCTTGATGCAAACTAGGATAATTTTACCTCAAGAAGGTAGTCATCTAGACACTCTCCCACTCCATTTTTTCTTGCTACATGAGCAAGAATGATTTTTTTATATACAAATTCAGACATGAGATTTTGCATGTGCTTTCACATTTGTTACTTTTACACAATAGTGCGAGATATGTTTGGTGAACATAGATACACCTAAATTCTGGTATTGGCCCTTCTAGCACTAGTTTTATTGATGTGTGTTTTAATATAACAACTTTTGGAATGATTTGTTCCCTCATTGAAAATTAGTTTATTCCCCTAATATTTTTTATCACAATATTTGGCTTTCTTGAATAACCTAAGAATTATGTGAAGATTACTAAGTTCAATGGTCTTTGATAGAAAATATGAAATGAAACACAAGTTTATAATTATATGTGTTCGAAATTGAATTAAATATTGATTGCATATATCTTAATTCAATTCAAGTTATTATTAATCATGTATCCAAAAACAAGTTATTAAAGATAGTATTTTCCTCTTTTTTCTCTACATATTGTTGCTCTCATTTCTCTCTAATTCTTTAGAGCAATATTTGGTAGAATCTTGAACTTTATTTACCTTGACTTTCCTTTGGTCCTCATTATGTACATAATATCCAACAATTTAACCTTGTTTTTTCTATACCAAATTCATATTAACTTCTTTTGCACATTAATTTTTCTCATCTGAGAAAGGAATCTAATCAATAATGGCTAAGAAAAATAATTAATCCATCTATATCTAAAGCATAAAATTTTAAATGTGAAACATATTTATCTACTAAGAGAGTGAAATCTTCAAAATTTGGAATATCTTTACCCTCTATTTGATTGTCCTTTATTTTCTTTCCTTGTAACTATAATTTATTTGTTAATTACATGTTGATAAAATTAATCTACCACTCTGGTTTACAAAAAAAAATAACCTTTTCCTTTTTAAATTCATCCATAAAATTGAAGGATTTAATTTTCCTTGGAGATAAAATGCATGTAATTTTATCCTTCATCTTCCCTTCATAAAAGATAATCTTCTCCATCTTCTTCTCCTTCTCCTTCTCTTTCTTCTATCATTTGTTTTCATTCTCATCTATCTAGGAGAGCTTGTTACAATTCACCCAAAGAAGAATTGTCATTTATATAATGGCACATACCATTGTTTAGTTTCATCTTTTAAGTGTGATTTTTTTTTCAATATTTTTCCTTAACCATAAGCTCTTTTACAATGGTGTCACCATTCATATACATCTCCATTTTCAAAAAAAAATAGGACACCCTATTCAAACTAGGGTTTCATGAAATAATTACTTCAATTAAACATCATTTTATCATATATTGTTGGCCCAACTTTCACTAGATCACTTTATAATGATATTATCTCCAAATATAAAAATGCAAACAATAAATCCCTAATGTATTTTAGTGAACTTTATAGAAATTTAAACAAAACAACAACCAAAATCATGAATGATATTCTTTACCCAAATCATAGTTGTAATATCAATTGATAAGATGCTTACAACAATTAAGTTAATATAATGAAGAAGATTGAGATCACACACAACATAAGATATTTTTATAGGCCAACATGTCATAATATCCAATATATATAGAAATAGAATAAATCCTTAAGGTAGGACAAGATCATGCAATAATATTTAAGAGAGAAGCCACTCCATGCAATGTCCCCAAGAGATCCCAAAATAATATCATAATCTTCATATTCCTTACAATAATAGTCACCTTCTTTATATAGACCTCCTAATAGTATAATAAAAGGATAACCACTAAACTCATGTATGTCTAGTCATTACCTAATATAATTAATTACATAAATTGTGTACATGACCCAATATAACTAGCTTAAGAGATGTACCACATTTTGACATCTCCATAAACCTATATACATCATAAACTAGGTACATTTGTAACATATTTATTGATGATGAGTTCTACTTCTAATTTAAATGACTTGGATTCTTGTGGATGTATCCACATTATCATCTTAAATCCATCACCCTGTCTCTTAGAAGGATGGAGGAAGATAAAAACATTTGATATATGTTCAATTTATTTTCATTCTAATGCATAGTACATACATTTGTTGGACTTCCAAAATCAAAGTCAACTTCATTAAATCCTAGCCACCTCCAATCACTCACGACTATATTAGCTTGGTTACATAGAACATTTGATGGAAATTGGTGCATATCAATGATTGATCTAAGATGTTTATCAGTTAATGACATCTTCTTTTTTTTATAATATTCACTATATATGAAAGTGTTTGGTTTGCAACTTTATGGACTGTAGCTTGTGCACACATAAGAGTAACACTATTTCCATAGTATCCATTTGGTAGTGGTGGATTACATGATCCCCTCACATCAACTACAAAGAAAATATTTGTAATTTCACCATGTGAAAATTCAATAGCTTTGATCCTTGATTTCCAAACCAATGCTATAACAATTTCAAATGTAGTGCAAATGTCTACACATTCTTTCATAATTCCTTGCTTCATACATTGTATTGTCTCAATGTCTAAACTAAGAGACATTTGAATTGACTCTTCATATTTTAGAGCTATCCATGAGTGGGACGTACTCTATTTTTTTTCAATCAATTATAATTCATGAACCAATAGATTCCTTGGTTTAAGAATCTCTCTATTTCATATTGGTTCTATGGAGGGATTAACATTTCCCCTAGCCATCTCTCGAAGACCTTTGAGAAATTTTCCTCCACATTGTCCATCACAT
Organism: Sequoia sempervirens; assembly: GCA_007258455.2. NCBI lineage: Eukaryota > Viridiplantae > Streptophyta > Pinopsida > Cupressales > Cupressaceae > Sequoia > Sequoia sempervirens. The sequence continues at coordinate 12,984 of VDFB02034941.1, forward strand.
ACACTATGGTGAAAACTTACCACTACAACATAACCTTCACATGTGAAATGATTTACTTATAATATAAATAACCAATAAAAAATATCACATTAATAAAGATAAATAAACTAAACATAGTATATCATTGACCACAAGCAAAGTTACCTGAAGAACCAAGGGATGAACCTCCTTAATAGTTGTATTTGAAGGGAACCTAAAAACTAGTGTGAAACCATGCCAACTGCAAAGGAAATATCAGGGCATGTGTGAGTCAAGTAGATGAGGCTCTCAAGAAGCTAGTGATACAAAGTGGCATCAACTAGTGGAGTGGAAAACTTGGCCTCAAGTTTGACTCCTGACAGAAAGGAAGTAGGTGCATCCTTACAATCAAACATGTAGAACCAAGCTAGAAGGTCAAGAGCATACTTGGGTTGAGCAAGAGTGATCCTGGAAGAGGACTGTGTGATCTCAATCCCAAGAAAGTAGTGCAAGAGGCCCAAGTCAATCATAGAAAACATGTCATGCAGAGAAGATTTGACCCTGCCAATGATGGATGATGTACTCCCAGTAATGATCAAATCATCAACATAGAGAACAAGAAGCAAGTGAGAGTCATCCTATCACAAAATGTATACATTTGAATTCGAGTGGCACGTAGAGAATCCTATTGAGAGAATAAAGGAGTCCATCTTGGCATACCAAGCCCAAGGGGCCTATTTGAGGCCATAAAGAGACTTCCTCAATCTACAAACCAAAGAAGAATCCTAAGAAAATTCTTGTGGCTACTCTATGTAAATCTCCTCTTCAAGATCTCCATGAAGAAATGCACTCTTCACATCCATCTGATGGACAACCCATCCATGATTTGCTGCAATGGCAAGAGTCAAGTGAATGGAGTTCATCTTAGCAATAGGGGAAAAGGTTTTTGTGTAATCAATACCAGGAACCTGTGAGAAACCTTTAGCCATAATTCATGCTTTGAACTTGTCCACAGTTTCATCCACTGCATATTTAGTTTGATGGATCAACTTACATCGAACTTTTTTTCTCCCCTTAGGAAGAGGAACCAAGTCCCATGTGTGATTCCTCATCAAGGAACTATACTCTTCCTCCATTGTTGAATCCCACTCAGGAATACTTGATGCCCCCTTAAAGGATTTTGGATCTAAAGCAATAGCAATGTAGACATGTGGAAGATGTTGATGTTGTTACCAAGTCCTTTGAGTGTCTATAGGAACCTCAACAAGATTTCATGTTGAATCAAGAGTCTATTGAGCCCAATGAGGTCATGAAGATGATGGGGATGAAGGATGAGAATCCTAAACCTCAGAATGTGAACCCTACAAAGGGGAAACCCTACGAGTAGGAGGTGAGATAGAATCATCTGAGTCACTATAATTTGAGTCCACTATGGAGGAAGGATGAGGAGGATTAGAGGTCAAGCTAGGAGATCTCTCCTCAAAGTGAATACTCCTCTTAATGAATAGCCCATGTGTCTTTGGATCCAAAATTCGATACCCTTTGACACTATCTAGATAGCCAACAAAGATGCAAGGCCTGCTTTGAGGTTCCAAAGCCTTATGCTTCTCTAGAGGAATGTGTGCCCAAGCTAGAGAACCAAAAACTTGAAAATTTCGTACAATCAATTTTCTACCACACAAAGCCTCAAAAGGAGTCATACCTTTCAATGCCTTATGGGGAACCCGACTCTAAATGTGTGTAGCACAGTTAATGGTTTCAACCCAAAATTTTGGACCAAGAGAACAAGCATGAATCATGCAACTAGCCATTTCCTTGAGGGTCCTATTTTTCCTTTCAGCAACACCATTTTGTTGAGGTGTATATGCAATTGAATGTTGAAGATCGATCCCTTCAAGAGAAAAAAATTGCACAAGGTTGTGGTTCACATATTTTTGACTATTTTTCAATACGAAGAATCTTGATATACTTCCTAGATTGCTTCTAAACATGATCCTTGAAGATTTGAAACTTGTCAAAGACTTCATTCTTTTGGTGAAGAAAGTAGACCCAAGTGAATCTAGAGAAGTCATCAATGAAGGTGAGTAAATAGCGAGCCTCGTTGAAGGACAAGACTGGAAATGGGCCCGTTAGATCACTGTGAACCAATTGAAGAACTTATAAATCCCTCCAAGACTTCCCTTTTTCAAACTTCTCTTCTAGATGCTTACCCATTTCACAACCTAGACATACACCATCTGAAAAGCTGATTTGAGGGAGACCTGTGACCATATCCTATGAGTTGAGTTGATGAAGATAGTGGTAGTTAAGATGTCCAAACCGCTCATGCCATAACTTACTGAATCCGAATGAGGAAGTAATGTTGTAGAACAAGAATGTAGCACAAAGTGAGAAAATTGATATAGCCGAGTCTCATGATTGGCCTTTCCCACTACAAGCAAGGCATTATCCTCAAGATCTTTGACCACAACTATGTTTGGATAAAACTCAACTTTCTTTCCATTCCCAAAATGAGTGATTTGGTAGACTAAAAGAAGGTTGGCACAGAAGTTGGGAACACAAAGAACATTCTCAAATGATCCATCATCCATGTCTACCAAACCTTTTCCAACAACTTCCACCTGAGTATCATCACCTGTAAGAATGTGTAGTACTGTACAAGGCTCCAATGAAGAAAACTATTCTTTGTCAGAACCCATGTGATGTGTAGCACCTGAGTTAATTATCCATTGCTATGATGATCTTGTGGTTGCAACAAGTGCCTATCCTTTTCCTTTCTTTGATTGTGAAGAAGTAGAAGAAGATGCTTCATTTTTGTAGGAAGATGGAAAGTTGATGTTATTCTTATTGAGGAGATTAGTCAATTCATCAACTTGCTTAGCATGACAACAATGCTCATCATGACCAACTTTCTTGCAATATGCACAAGTCGGTTTCTCCTTTTTTGAATTCCCCTTCTTGGAAGATGATGAAGAGTCTCCTTGTTGAGGAGAAGAGGATTGTGCTTGATCTTTGTGTGGCTTTTTCTTTGATTGTTTATGTTTCTTATTAGATCCTGACCCATGTCATGCCACCAAAGCTTGTGACTTGGATGACTTGAGAGTACCCATAGTGATTGTTGGACATTACTGATATGTGGTTGTCATTGATGTCAACACTATTGTCATTAATGTCTTTAAGGCTTTATATGTTGAGGATATTGAGAAAATTGTAATAAAATAAGTTGCAGGTTGTCAGTGATGCAGTGAAGTTTAGCTTGTTGGCTAGTTCAATATATTGGTTGTGTGAGTAAAATATGCATAAATGATAATCAACACAATCAATAAGACATTATATCAATAGATCTCAACAAAGATTAATCTAATTTAAGCAAGATTCTACTAAAAGCATCATATTGCTCTCTATCTCCAAAGATTTATTAAATCACGGGGCTCTCAGATTTTGTAAGCACTGTGACTATTAAAATTCCAATCTAGAGAATGAGAATGATAAGCTATATGATGTAAAAGCTATGATACTGATTGCTGATAATGAAATCTATATTTTGTGATATGATAATGGAAGCTATATTAAGATGCAATATATGATAAAAGACATGATTATAAAATAAATGTTATGCTATTTTCTATTTCTATTTGCTAAAATGCTTGATTGGTCAATTGATATTTCTACAGAGTAAGTTTGCACAAATTTGGGATCATTTTCTTGTAGATAGAGGTTGTATTTATAGATTCTCGACCGCACATTTGTGAAGGGGTGGCAAAGCAAAGGTCTGGATTTAATTTGAAGAATTGAATGGTGAAGGATGCAGAAGCTTGAGCTTATTATGGATATTGTTCCTCCCCACAAAAACATTCAGCCAGAGGATAGGAAGAATCAATGGAAGAAGATGAAGAAGTTCACCTACAAATTCGTCTCTAATTTGTCTCCAAATTTTCTCGTGAAGGTTGAGATGAATTAGATTAGAAATTTCATATCTAATTTGGTAGGTGGATATGATTAGTTGTAGAATATATTTCAATTGAATATTTAGATTTATTTAATTTAGGAAAAGAAGATATTTAATTTAATAAAACAAAACTGTAGAAGTCTATGTTTATTAAATAAATATGGAAGAAAATATGATAATTAAATAAAACAAAATATGAAACTTGTTTATTTAATTTAGATGGGATGATGTGATTAAGATGAAAGAATTAGGAGAATTCGGTAATTAAATAAAACAAAGTATTAAATCTGTTTATTTAATTAAGATGAAATAATATGATAAAGATAGAAGAATTAGAAGTGAACTATATAAATAAATATTTCTATTTATTTAATAGTAGAGGAATTAAAGGTTAATTAATCAAATAAATCATATTTAATTAATTATATTATTCAAACCATTTTTTGGTGTATACATTTTTCCCCTCTTCGAAGTGATGTGTTTACACATTGCTTCAAAGAAAAAAATTTGTTGTTGTTGCTAGTAATGACGAAAAAAATTTGATATGTGTAGCACCCCTCCGGTTTGCTATGCTATTAGACAGTGTGTTTATTTTGACAAACTTAGATATTTGTTATGGTTTTATGATCGCTGACATTGGAGCGATGATGATGTTATATTTTGATGTGATGATGCACTATGTGGATGTTTATGTTTTATTTTATGCTTTTGATTAGCATAGTTGTTGATATGGATATATGCTTATCTCTTGATTAACGATACTTTGCTTTTGTCAGTCTTGATGTGACTGTATAGGTGAAGGGGACAGGATTACATCACTTGCATGTGAACGCCATGTGATTCTATGATTTATCTTCACAGTGTGACTGTTATGTTTTATCCATGTACAATATTCGTTTTGATTACAGGATTGCAAGTACAAGACATCGTCTCCACCTAGTTTTACAGGTCTGAGCGTTCCATATCCCAACGGTTTTGTTGATTGGGAGATAGTAACGGGGTTCCCTTGTCAAACCACAACCCTGTCATAGTGTGTCGTCAATTTGTGTCTGGTATGTTGTTGAGTCATGTCATCTTTGATGTCTTGATAATTTATTATCGGTGGAAATTATATGTGGGAATTAATATTTAAGTGGCGGTAATGTTAATTTATGTATTTAGATTAAAATTGTTATTTAATTTAGTTAATTTAATTTTATTTAGTTTGTAAGGTAATTTAATCCTCGTAGTTAAATTTATGTTATTAAGTTAATTAATTAATTAATTAAATTTATTGTGTTGAGTAAATAAATTAATTAATTAAACTTATGTTGTTGATTAAATAAATTAAATAATTAAATCTTAGTAAATGGATAAATTAATTAATTAAATTAAAGTTATTGATTAAATAAATTAAATAGTTAAAGTTGTTTTGAAAAATGCATAAATTAAAATATTTAAATTTATTGGAAATGGAATTTTGTTTTAAATCATTTAAAAAACAAAATATCTTAAAAATGCATAAGGGGGAAATAACTATGGTGGTTAATGGGATATTTTAAAAATTTGACTAAAATGAAGGAAAATTAATTGGAGATATTTTATTTTACTTTATTTGTTATTTTTTTTGGAAAATTTGCTGTTAAAAAGAGAGGAAGGCTTTCTCTATATTTCATACATTTTTTTTGGATCTGGAAGTGGAGATTTGGAAGGAGGATATGGAATTTTGGATTGGGCAAGGAAGCACAACCTCAAATTGTATTTCTTCAAACTTCAAAAAACAGGTTCCTTTAATTGCTTTATTTTTTTTTTAGAAGCTTTGAATTTTAAATTTTGAAAGCTTGTTGTGAGTTCTTGAAGATCTCTGTAGAAAAATGGAGAAATTCTCATATTTTCTGTAGAGAAAACAAAAGAAAACAACAGAAATTTTTGCAAATCTCTGTTTAAATTGTGGAAATTGAGTTCCTTTGTAAAATTTGCGAAAAAAAAATCTCTGTAGTTTGTTAATTTTTTGTAGGAAATTTTATTTCTTTCTCAGGAAAAAAATTGCCCTTTCAGCAATTAAGATTGAAGCAAATTTTATATTTATATACATATAAATTCAATTTATATGAATTTTGTTTTTGTGAGTTCTGTTAAAAAAATCAAAAAAAAAAAAATTGTGTCGGACTATAGCGCCACACAGCAAATCTGGAACAAGGGAAATTTTTTATAAAAAATTATTAAAAAAAAATGGAGTTGGGGAGGGGGGGCGACTGCCCCCACAGCACCCCCATAAAGGAGGTGTTGCTGCCTACATAGCAGCGTACCTCCCCATGGGAGGGGTGCGTGGGCAGCAGTCCCTGGCCACAGTCATGGCTGTTGTGTGTGCCCGGTGGTTGGGGTTTTGTTTTTTTATAAATTTTAATTAATTTTTTATATATATAATATATAAAATATATATTATATATTATATAAAATATGTATATTATATATTTTAAAATTTTATTTATATTTATATATTTTATAAATTTTATAATTATATATATATATATATTATATATTTTATATATTATTTTTAATATATAATATATATATATATATATATATATTTGCAAATTTAATTTGTAAATCATGGATTATGTATAAATGATTAGATAAAAATATTTTTTAAACATAGAAAATGAGAATTAAATTTATGTTTAAATGTATATTTATTTAAGAATAATATGATTTTTTTTTAGTGTATGTAAGTAGAAATGGACAAGTTATGGTAAAAGATTTTATTTTTAAAAAATCAATTTTTATCATTAGTGAAATAGAGAAAATTGAAGTTAAACTCAGAGTCAGTTTTTTTTAATTTATAATGGAATTATAAATTATTCTGATTGATTACATGCAATATGTCATTGCTTTACTTGGATTTAGGAAATCCTAAAGTAGGTTAATAATTTGCCTAAATTGTCTTTTTGTTATGTTATCTCTCTCTTTCTCGTTGTTGGGTAAATGGAGTTATTTGTTATGTAAGACTTGCAGATGTGTTTGTTTTGAGATGAGGATTGTAACTTATGTTGAATTAGCTTTGAAATAACTTGGGTAGTGCACGTGGTATTTTATCAAGTATGGTCACCTGGTTCTACGAACAGGTTGTGTTGTACATTGTTATTAAGTTGGTTTTTGTAATTGGTTATGTGCACCTAGTTTACCCTATGTTAGTGGAATTGATCCCTTAGGTTGTTAATAGGGGAGTGGCTTTTCATGAGGGCCGACACACAAAGTGGTGTCAGGATAACTCATGCAGAGTTAGTTAATCAGTGAAAATTAAATAAATATGTTAGGGGAAAAGGGTAGTTTAAACACTTAAATTTTGTTAATGCCTCGCTCATGGACTCAAGGGCTAGTATAGACTTGGGATGAGACGAGAAGGCCTGGAATGGCATGATCGATATCTTGTTTCTCAGAAAGATAATTGATTATGCATTAGATTGCATGTGGGGCCGGGTTTTGTAAGAGGTCACCAGGGTAACCCAAGATGGGGGTCGGAGCCTAGGAAGATTCGCCAGGGTAATCCATGCAACTTTGTGATGACACTCCTATGACAATCATGAGTTAGTTGGTTGTTTTGTGCAGTTGATCATTGTTATCTGGAAGCATTGTAACCTTTTTGTAAGTTTTGTACTTGTGTAGTTTATTATTGTTTTGCCTATGTCTAGAGGTTGTAGGTTTTGCTAGGTAGCTCTTTTACTATCTCCTAGCACGGGGGTTGGTCCTTCGGGTACCACATGGTTGGGTGGAATGTGCACCTTACACCGTTGGGTCCCCAATTCTTATTCGTGATGAAGAGTATTTCATGATTGGAAAGCTCATGTGTACTAGTGAATTTGTAATTCTATCATGTTCTCTTTTGTATCTGTTGGATACTTTGTAATTTGTAATTGTAACTTTTTTGTTTAAACTATCTCATTTGGAAATGAGAGTTGTAATTGTAATATTGAATGGATGCAATGTATGAATGGATCATTATTGTACTTTATATTTTATGTGATGTAATTTAATGTTAATAGATATATGATCTTTAATTCATGAGTAATAATCTTATGTTATGTTTAGTAACTTTTGTCAGTAATGGGAATTGTAAATAGCGTCGTCGCGTACCTTAGAGAATGTATGTGTAAGTGTAGTTTACTTTACTTGTTTAATTACACTTTTAAAAAAAAAATTGTTCGCTTCCATTATGTGTGTGACATTCTCTAGGGTTTTGTGGCGGGTGTTACAATATGCCCCAGACATTGATTTTCAAGTGATGATGGATATATGCTCCCTTGGGGGATAAATTGATCAATTTTATTTTTTTTGGTTTTTTCAGAATTTTTTTTATTTTTTATGATTTTTTTGTGATAATTTGATGATTCGATGAAGATTTGATGAAGCAATGATTTATCTCCCGACAAAAAGTGTATTAGATGCCCCTCTGATGAAATGTGAATTAAGCCTCCAGTAAATAAAAGAAATTAATCCCACTAAAAATCCCCTTAATTAACCTTTAAAAGGTTAAAAAGTTGAGTTTTAGAATTCATTTGTGCATGTTTGAGTTTTGAAAATTTGGAGAAAAATGTCAATCTCCTACCACACTCACTGTTTCGAGACAGACCTCTGGTACGTACCCGTGAACCTCCTTGTTTTTTACATTTTTTGTTTTTTGAGCGTTTATTTCATATTTAAACTTTTTAAATTCTTTTAGCACATCTATAGGCTGCAGTAGTACATGTAAGTTTTGTTTTAGCGCATTTACTAGAATAACGCATAGATTAGTTGTTTTAGCACATTGATAGGATGAAATAGCACTTTTGAGTTTTAGCGCATAGGTCAAAAAGTGTAGCGCATATGTAGGGTAAAGTAGCACATTCGATGATATTGTGCATTCACCATCTAAAGTGGCGCATTTGCCTCCTGAAATGGCACATATGATGAAATAGTGCTTTGATCGCCTATTTTAGCGCATTGAGGTGTTTTAATGGTGCATTGAATATTGTGGCACATAAAAACACTATTTTAGCCCATTGAAGTCAAAATGATGTAATTTGTCAATTTTGTCCTTGATTTTGTCGATTTCGATCGTGTCAGCCATTCATTTGATATGATTGATGATCTCAATAGAGTAGATGATGTTTGACCTAATGATAGGCAAGGTTTGATGATTTATTGATGATAATTAACCTCATGATAGGTGAGGAATAATTATAGTTTGGTTGATAAACCTCATGATAGGCAAGGTTGATTTGATTAATTGACCTCATGATAGGTGATGTACAATTTTAGATTGATGATTGACCTCATGATAGGTGAGGTAAAATGATAGTTTGATGATTGTCCTCATGATAGGTGAGGTTCAACTAACAGTTAGTCATGAGATTTGATCAAAATCTCACCAGAGCTGATTAGATTTGATAGGTTGATTGATGTTTGATAAATTGACAAAGATTACTGACTTTCAATATTTCGTGATGATAGGAGTCATTTGCAAACCTTCAGATTCAAGAGCGGTTTCCTAGGAAATTCGATTTGATACCGCAGCTAGCGCAGCCTGACACAACAGTCATCACACATTGTGGTTTATCCTCTCTTTTATCTATGCCCCAGATTAGGATTAATTGGGGTCTCTTGACAACCCTAGTAGAGAGGTGGCATAGTGAGCATAATACCTTCCACCTTCCTATTGGCGAGATGACAGTCACCCCTAAGGATGTTTAGCAAATTTTGAGGATACTTGTTTTTGGTGATATTGTAGTTTATAATTCCTCAGAGCAGGGCAGGACCGATGCTCTATGTAGAGTGTTCCAAGATGATACTATTTATGGATACGAGATTCCATGGCATAAGATGGTGGATGCCTATGCCACCCTACCTTCAGTACTTGTTGGTTTTATTGGAGGGTTCCTTTGTCCTGATCATAGGTCAAAAGGACTTTATGTTGGTTGGGGCCTTTTTTTGGAGAGTATGATTGTTCACAGTATGAGATATGCATGGGGCATGTGTATGCTTGCTCATCTTTACCACGATTTACATCAGGTTATCTACTTTTGAGGTCGCAGTTTGTCCGCAGGGGTTACATTACTTTAGGTGTGGGTGTGGGAGTATATAGTTGTTATGCATCTAGTGATGGTGAGACAGCGACCTACCATGAGGTCATATGTGCATATATATGCAGGTCGACTTACTTAGCCTAGATTGGGTAAGTTGGAGCATTGGAGGAGAGTCTTGGATGATGTAGAGGTTGTTACATATCGGCCATATCTAGATTGTGAGCACTGGGATGACGACAATATACAATTTCCATACCTTTGTCAGTCTATGTTGCTGATTGGTTGGACTCGTTGGGTGTTGGAGAGATTTTTGTTCAAGAGAGAGCTCAGACAGTATGGTATCATACAAGGCATGCCCCAGGGTGTTGCCCATTATGCCCAGCGCCAGATAGATTCTATTGAGTGGGGACCCTACCTTTCATATGATGTTGTCATTCAGGAGTACTAGAGCCTACAACCTTTGGTTTGGGAGATTCATCTCAAGATTATCGAGCCACCTGTCACAGCGGATTATGCAGAGTACCTGGCTCTACATTCTTTTCCAGGAATTTTTGTTCCTAATAAGCCAATGCCACTACTTGGTGAGGAGGATGTTGTTATTGCCCAGGGTCATCAACTAAGGAGAGAGAAGGGTGGTGAGGAGGAGGTGGATGTTGAGAGTAGTGGTGATGAGGAGAGTAATAGTGATGAGGAGGGAGATGGAGATGATGGAGATGATGGAGATAATGGAGAAGGTGGTGCAAGTGGATCAGGTACAGGTGGACCAGGTCTAGCCTTGGATGTCTGGGACTATATGGTGCCTTGTAAGAGGCAATCACTAATAGCTCCTACCGAGCAGCATGTACATATTGGGGTACCTTCACAGCATCAGCAGACTCAAATCATGAGTTTACAGGTGCAGGTGCAGACCTTACAAGGAAAGTTGATATAGGCTCAGGGTTTATTGGTGCAAACACAAACCCAAATGCAGACACAGGCCTAGTCTCATGCACAAACTCTTGCTCAGGTACAGGGATAGTTGGCCGCTGCCCAGACACAAATTTCCTTGTTGACAGTCAAGAGAGATGTAGCCCGACAGGCTGCAAAGCAGGCTCAGTTGATAGCTAAGAGATTACAGAGATTGGCTGATGGTACCTCTGTGGCTAAATACATGAGAGAGGTTATCTATGTGGATAGAGAGGAAGATTATTACAGAGGCAAGTACCATGATTTTGTTCCCTCCGAGAAGAGAGTTAGTTATGCCCAGTCTCGATTAGTTAGGAGTCAGTCTAGGACTGTTAGCGCGGGTGTGACATAGCCTCCATGGAGAGATCCAAGAGATCCTTGTACATCTAGTGGGGGAGGTACTGGCCTAGAGATGCCTGCACCATCTGGAGCTAGCACCATATAGCTCTATGATTTGTTTATTTCCAATGTATTGTGAGATATGATGTATACTCTGGTTTTTTTTATTTACAGCCATTTTTTTGATGTTGTATCTCTTTCCATTTCAGACATCATTGTATACTAGACATTATGATTTTTGAGATCTATATGATATGTGACGGATTGATTGATCTATATGTGTTATAAATGGTTCTATGATGGATGCATTTAATTTCTTGTTATATATGCCATGTGATGATTTATATGATACTGTGATGGATGCATTTAATGATCATGATGATATGTTATGATTTATTATGTTCTATATATGATGTTTAAAATGTGATTATGTGAATAATGATGTTGTATGGATGCATGATGTATGGATGTATGATGTGTGTAGTATTTACATGGATAATAGTTGTATGATAATATATATATATCCAAATGATAAATGTATCAATATGTATGATTTTTGAATATGATGTTTCAATGATATATGAAAATGATGTAAATGGGATATGATGCACTTTTATTTTTGGGTATTTTAAATGCATATAAATGATATAATAAATGGATGAATGAATGATGAATATAATGGTACTTTTAATGTATGATATATGATATGATGAATGAAAATGCAACTACATAGAGATTTTTTTTTGATATTTTTCTTATGTAATTTAGATGATGTGATGATTTGAATGATGCAAAATATATGATGGAATGTATGAATGATGAAATGAAATGATAAATTCTTTCTAATGTATGTAATGGAAATGATTATGCAATTATATGATAATGATGATGTTTTTGTTAATGTCAAGTATACTCAATTCATTAATGCAAAAAGATAACATCATTTATGAATCCTTCACTAGCTTTTGTAACAAATACTCTGCAGATGCAAAACTAACATGAATGCAATCTAATTTTACCATGCAAATCATATGCAAGCATTGTCATCTTAAAAATCCATTTTTTGTGCTTTTTATCATCATTGAGCTTTTAAAATGTTGAAAGTGAGTACAAGCATCAATGGTATAATGTAGGCCAATGATGACCTAAGTACTACTTTCATGATTTTTGATATTGCAAGTGAACACAAGCATCTAGGTATAATTAAACCAAGATGACCTGAGCATTTCTTGCATAAACAGACAAGAATCAATCATTGTAATATACGAGTTCTGAATGTCATCAGTGATACTTTGTAGAGCACGTCTCACGATAATTCACACAAAAATAATGATCAATTCATAGAGAGTAGACAAAGTAAATACCATTCTCCTTCCTAGCTCCTCTAGTTTAATACATCATCGAGTTGCTCCAAAGAAATGATAACAAAAATCAAAGTACAACATTTGAACATTCAAGTTTAAAGCGATAAAATCATGATTCAAAAGAATATCATCCACCTAAATTTGTCTTGATTTGATATAATTTCAGTTGTGTTGATGTGGATGGTTGATTTCCTGAAATGTTTTGATGTTTGATGTATGTTCAATGTTGAGTGTCCCAATGATCATTGCGTTTGCTGCATTGTCATACTATTGTTTGTCTATTTGTTTAAGCTCAAGTTTATTGCCCCCAGTGAGTTCTAGATTTTGCCCCCAAGCTAGGGTGAGACACGACCACGTTGCTAGGATATTATAATGGACTGAAATGATTATGAAAGTGAACGATCATGACATGTCCCAAATAGATGGAAAAGCTAGTTTAAATCACTAGCGCCTGTTTCCAGGTTTTCACTACATGTTTTTTTTCTGATTTTTTTGTATTTTTCTCTTTTCTGATTTTTTTTTTGTATTTTTCTCTTTTTTGATTTTTTTCGTATTTTTCTCTTTTCTGATTTTTTTGTATTTTTCATCACCAAGACGCCTATTTTCCAGGTTTTCATCAAGGCAACCATTTTAACCGTGCACTAGATGATTCAGGTATAGAAATTTTGGAGATGGATACTGTTGATAGGTTCATTGCACAGATCCCCTTTAGGTGTAGACAACCGATAGGCTCCAGATCCATAGACTGATATGACAATAAAAGGACCTAGCCAGTTAGGTTGAAATTTTCCTTTCTTTTCTCTATCTTGTTGATTTCTAGGGTTTTCTTTTAGGACCAAGTCACCAACCTGAAAGACTCTAGGCTTTACCCTATGATTGTAGCTTCTGGAAATTTTCTGTTGATATGCCTTTAGATGGTTCACAGCTTGTTGATGACATTCATCCAACAATTCTAGTTCCTAAAGTCTAGAGACTCTATAATCCTCATCTGTAATAATACCCTTCGGTGATACACAGAGTGATGGTATTTCCACCTCAATAGGTTGGATGGCATCTGATCCATATACCAAGGCATATGGTGTAGCTCTTGTAGGTTTTTTGATGCTAGTTCGATATGCCTAGAGAGTAGGATTTAATTGAACATGCCATTCACACCCAACATCATTGACAATCTTTTTCAGGACTTTCAGAATTATTTTGTTGGAAGCCTCTGCTTGGCCATTTCCTTGAGGATAGTATGGTGTTGAAAAATAATGTTGGATATGAAACCTCTCACACAGTTCCTGAACATCCTAATTCTTAAAAGGTCGACCATTATCTATGACAATGGACTAAGGAATTCCATACCTACAGATGAGGTAATTCAGTATGAAAGAAGAAATCTATTTTCCAGTGATTATTGTTAAGGGAACCGCTTCTATCCACTTTGTAAAGTACTATGTTGCTATGATTATAAATTTGTGTCCATTGGATGAAGAAAGATTAATCTTTCCTACCAGGTCTAGTCCCCACTAATAAAAAGGCCATGTTGAAGTGAATGGATTCAATTCTTGCACCAATGCATGGATTAGGTTACCATGTATTTGACATTTTTTGCACTTCTTAGCAAACTGAAAAGACTCCTTCTCCATGTTCGGCTAGTAATACCCCAAACAGAGGAGTTTCTTTGCTAGGGTTAGTTCGCTTGAATGAGTTCCACAAATACCTTCATGAACCTCATGTAAAGCTGTCTCAAACTCGTTATGTTCTAGACATCGAAGGAGTACCATCCAGACCTCGACAATAAAGTATGTCAACAATTAAGGTATGTCGTGCGGTTTGGCGAATGAAGTTGTGTTTCTAGTTTATGGAAAGATCCGGAAGAAGGATATTGTCTTTTAGGTAAGCATAGGTCTTTCCATAAATTGAGGATTTAATGTCTACTAATTGGCATACGGTTTGAGATTCTGGATTATCATAAGTAGGGTTAGACACTTGTTCCACCATAAAATCATAACGACCTCACTTTTCTGGCAACTATAAGAGAGAAGCAATCATCGCCATAACATCAACAGCTTTGTTTTTTGCCCTTGGAATCTGTTCAAACTTGATATCCACAAATTAATTTTTGAGATCATCCACCATTTTCTTATATGGCATCAACTTCTCATATTTGGTTTGATATTCATCATTTACCTGATAAATGACTAGTTGTGAATCTTCATATACTTGTAGATTTGTTATTTTCCATTCAACTACCACTTTGATGCTAATAATTAATGCTTCATACTCAGCTACATTATTTGTACATGGAAACATGAGTCTATAGGACTTTGGGATGGTATGTCCTTGAGGTGTAACAAAAAGAATTCCCGCACCAGACCCACATTGTGTGTATGACCCATCAAAATAAACCCTTCATTGTTGTGTTGTCACAGTAAGAATGTTTGCATCAGGAAACTCAATGTTCATCAGGTGATCATCTGGTAATAGAGCTTCACCTAACTGGTCGGCTATCACTTGACCCTTGATGGCTCTTCTATCCACATACTGGATAACAAATTCACTCAAGATCATGACCCACTTGGCTAGTCTTCCTGTTAGAGCTTCCTTGTTGAGTAATACTTTAATGGATCAATCTTCACTATGAGTTTGACTGTGTGGGTTAACATGTAATGCCGCAACTGATGGGTAGAAAATACAACCACCAAACAAGCTTTTTCAATGAAGGTGTAATTTATCTCATAACCATTCAAAGTCTTGTTGATATAATAAATAGCTTGCTCCCTTCCCTCAAGATCTTCCTGTGCTAATAGAGCTCCCAAAGAAATCTCAGTTGTTGCAATGTATAGAAATAAGGGTCTCTCTTCTATAGGTGGCATTAGTATGGGTGGGGACATCAGATATTTCTTTATTTGATTAAAATTTGTTTCACACCCTTGATCCCATTTGAACGAGACATTCTTATGTAGTAAATGATTGAATGGATGACTTTTGTCTGCAAATTGGGAGATAAATCTCCTGATTGATTGTAGTCTTCCTTGTAGAGACCATAGTTGACTAATATTCTTTGGTGGTGGTATTTCCATTATAGCCTTGACCTTAGCAGGATCCACTTCGATACCCTTTTGGTGTATGGTGAACCAAGGCTTGCTTGCACAATCAACTAAGAAGACCTTTACCCTGTCTCCTTCCTGGAACCTGATACCAAGGTTCTTGTTAGACTTGGATGATTAACCAAATCCTGCTCCAACTCTTCCTCAAGATTTTTCCACTTGTGTTTTACCTTGGAAGACCAACACCTCTTTTGCAACTGGTATACTCTCTCCTGGACTTAGAAGAATCTAAGTGCCACCATCACATTCAATCTTGAACTATTTGCAAGGGAGCTAGAGACACTGAAACCAATCATTTTACATCCATTTAGATCCATTTTGGATGGTATTCAACCTTCACACTACCCGATTTCAAGAATTTGCCTTGGTGAGGCCTAATTCCTTGTAGCCCTTACCAGTCACCTTTTTGCTTTTCTTGCTTAAACTTGACAAACAACCTAGCAAATAGACTTCACTTCCAGATACCCTTTTTGAGCTTTTAAATGTTTCACAAGGTTTTAGACCCCTGTCTCCTCCGTACAGTAGGTTCCTACAATCAAGGGAAATTAGGGCTAGTAGGCCTAATTCCTAGGGTTTTACTGCTTTCTCATTCAACTCTACTCCAAATGGATTGATTGAAGCTTCAATCCTTCTAACATACCTAGATATGACAAAATCTCACTTGGAACCGTACTTTTTCTGTACTGTACTTCTTCCCCTGCCTAAGTTCTTCAAATTTTCACTCTCAAACCCCTAACCGGACTTTCCAAGCTCGCCTAGGGTTTGAGTTTAGTAATACTTGCTCCATTCCCTATACTTCCTACTGCTAAATATGTACAAGTGATTAGCTCCCCTATCATTTCCATCCAAACTCAGGAAGATCCCATGGTTAGACTTTATGGGGGAGCCATTCAAAGACTGACTGCTCAAAATAGAGATAACAAACCCTCTAGAACCTGATATGTGAATTCAAAGCAACAAATCAACTCTAAACAACTTGTTTACAAAATGAAAGATGCTCAAAACTATTCTATGGACACAAATCTAGTAGCAAATCAACACATCTAATTCATCTAAAAGCTCTGTCACACAAGAAGTTTGGTATGCACAGGAAAAATGTAGAATTCTCTATTCACACAAACCAAAACTTGATTACAACAACAACTAACTGCTTGTCTACGAGCCACCACCCTTACATAGATGCCTCTGCCATGTTTCAAGGGATGTTGATCGATCCCACTCCTAACTTTTAGGGGATCCAGGACACCTAAGTTGCATGCAACCTAACAAATATTGTCATGCAACTTTGCAACATTCTTGCAACTTTTCCATCATCCTAAATCTTAGGACCTCAATCTCCTTGATTCTGAACCATCAACTCCCCTAACTGCCTCTTGGCATCTTTTAACAACTAAGATGTGTTTAGAACACATTTACTACTTTACATTCCAACATAAGCTATTTAAGACTACTTAAAACAAAATTTAACAACAATGATTAAACTAAGGTGACTTTAGTCCTAGTGACAAACTCACCACACACAAGCAAGACCTTCTAAGGTCCAAAAAAAACACACCATCACCCTGACTTGGCTAAGGTCAGGTACAAGCCAAAATTGATAACAAACAAAATGGAGGTTAGCCTAGGTGCTCCTGCACCACCTTTTCTAACACTATGTATCGTAGGAGCTTTGTTGATGTAACCCCAAACACACATTTCTTAGGATTTAATCTGACATTGAACTTCTCCAGCCTAGTAAAGATTCTATCTAGGATCTCTAGATGCCCTTCTCTGGTATATGACTTTGCTAGTATATCATCCATGTAATCCTCCATAAAGGTATGTTTCATTTCGTGATTGTAGGATGACAAAATCTTGATAAAGAAACTTAACGTAATAATCTAGAATTTGTGTTTGATTTAGACACTTTAAGGTTGCAAGATCTTAGTTTAATTTGATAAATTTTGGCTTGTAAGGTCCTATTTTCCCAAGTTTAAGACACTGTTTGGACTGTGAAAATGTTTATGTTTTGTCAAAAACCTGATTTTTGATGTTAACTATCTGATAGGGGTTTCAAATAGCTCTTTGCTTTCTTGTTTTTTGGATGTGCTATAATAGAGGGTAGATGCGCTAAAACAAACTATGTATGCACTAAAGGATATGGTGAATGCATTGTCAAACAGGGTATATGTGCGAAAATAGACTATGGATGCACCAAGATACTGGTAAATTATGGTGACAGACTGTGCAGATGCACTATAAGATAAGTCATATGCACTAAAACAATGGTTGTTTGCACTATTTGGATAGCAGATGCACCACAAGACTGGGTGGATGCATTAAAATAGACTGTGTATGCACTAAACTGGAAGTTGTCAGTACATTCATAGTTTTATCCATTTGTTCTAGTTTTTCTCAGTAAAAGGATTGATTACAAGGTGTAATTTTCTTAACCATGAACATTTTGACAGGGTATTTTGTTGGTAAATCTTTGAATTTGTTGATCTAATTGGATGATAACCTTGAAAGATAACTTCACACACATAAGCCAAATTGTAAACAATTGTTTCAGAAATCTATGTATTAAACATGTAGTGAATGTTCTAGAATCTGGTCTGATTCTTTCAATTTCCACAGGTTTTGACGCAAATACAAACATTTCAAGCACTTTTCTATCTCAAGTAGGTCACTTAGAATATCACAGCCCACAGCTTGCAACTATGTCAGCTCACAAATCCCTGTCACCCCCTAGAGGGCGCCCGTGTTTTTTCCTTTCCTAAGTCTTAACCAAAGTTGAATCCTCCACTTTTGGCCAGGGTCTTTGATAGTTATATGGTGAGTGTCTTGGGGGCAGATTCTTCCCTCCCCTTGCACTGTGGTATAAAAAGTGTTTAGAAACTGACACAATTGGATTCTACACTAAAGTTTGTAGATAGGGTATTCGTTCAAAGCGGAAAATGATAAACTCCCTCAAGAGACCTCCCAATCTTTAGAACAAAGATTTTGGGGATGGCTATCTTGCACACTTTTGTTGAATTTTGGGTTTCCCCAAATTCACTTTTAATTATAGTGGGTTGGAAAACCTAGCTTTGGTTGTTCCCACTTAGGTCATTCCCGTAGGGTGAGTACTTTTCCCACTATGGAAGGCCTTCTAAAGGATTTAAAAAAAGCATAAAAAGTGAGTCTAGCATTTTGATCACCTAGAAAAGGGGAGAGAATAGGCCTATCACTTCAACCATAGTAGACAAGGTGTTCAATTAATCCTTTACTTAATCCAGATGCACTATTTTAAACAAAGGAAAAACATTAATTGAAATAAATCCCTTCAACCATCATTAGTAATTTATGAGAATTTTGTCTTTGACCAGCGTACATTTTCCAGCAACTATCTTTGATAAGCGTATTTCTCACCTGGAACACAGAAAAAAATGATTAGATTTCGTATTTTCAAAATTTTGCAAAAGTAATCAGATGTGCCAAAAAAGTGGTTAGATGCATCAAAACAACATGTCAATGCGCTAAAATAATGGATCTATGCACTAAATAAATTGATTGATGCGCTAAAAGAATAGGTCGATGCACCGAATTAAAACCCCCTGACTAATGAAACAAAAAAAAATTGATGTGCCAGAACAGTCGTCGGATGCACTAAAATATTTGGTGGATGTGTCAGAACAGTGCTTGGATGTGCTAAAGTATTTGTTGTATGCGTCGTAAAATCTCTCGATCGCGCTAAAAGAAAACACGTCAGAAGCCTGCAAGCGTACTTTTCAAAAAAAAGAGATGTTAAAAATGGGGTTTTTGTGCCTCACAGTGGGTGCCAATTTATGTGTGAGTAAAATATGTGTAAATGATAATCAACACAATCAATAAGACATTATATCAATATATCTAAACAAAGATTAATCTAATTTAAGCAAGAATCTACTGAAAGCGTCATATTGCTCTCTATCTCCAAAGATTTATTAAATCACAGGGCTCTCAGATTTTGTAAGCACTGTGACTGTTAAAATGCCAATCTAGAGAATGATAATGATAAGCTATATGATGTAAAAGCTATGATACTAATTGTTGATAATGAAAGCTATATGTTGTGATATGATAATGGAAGTTATATTAAGATGCAGTCTATGATAAAAGACATGATTATAAACTAAATGATATGCTATTTTCTATTGCTATTTGCTAAAATGCTTGATTGATCAATTGATATTTCTACAGAGTAAGTTTGTGCAAAAATGGGATCCTTTTCCTGTAGATAGAGGTTGTATTTATAGATTCTCGGCAACACATTTGTGAAGAGGAAGCAAAACAAAGGTCTGGATTTGATCTGAAGAATTGAATGGTGAAGGATGCAAAAGCCTAAGCTAATTATGGAGATTGTTCCTCCCCACAAAAACATTCATCCAGAGGATAGGAAGAATCAATGGAAGAAGATGAAGAAGTTCACCTAAAAATTTGTCTCCAATTTGTCTCCAAATTTTCCCATGAAGGTTGAGATGAATTAAATTAGACATTTCATATCTAATTTGGTAGGTGGATATGATTAGCTATAGAATATATTTCAATTGAATATTTAGATTTATTCAATTTAGGAAAAAAAGATATTTAATTTAATAAAACAAAACTATAGAAGTCTATGTCTATTAAATAAATATGGAAGAAAATATGATAATTAAATAAAACAAAGTATGAAACTTGTTTATTTAATTTAGATGAGATGATGTGATTAAGATGGAAGAATTAGGAGAATTCGATAATTAAATAAAAAAAAGTATTAAATTCCTTTATTTAATTAAGATGAAATAATATGATAAAGATAGAAGAATTAGAAGTGAACTATATAAATAAATATTTCTATTTATTTAATAGTAGAGGAATTAAAGGTAAATTAATCAAATAAATCATATTTAATTAATTAGATTATTCAGACCATTTGTAGGTGTATACATTGATGATTAAAGGTTGTGGATTAAAGGGTTTCTTTTCGAGTATATCTAGTTTATCCACATAAAGTTTCAGATATATGCATGAAGATTTGATCGAGTTATGAGTATTTGTGTTCTGATAGTCATTTTGTTGCTTCAGTTGGTGTTCCTGAAAGAAGATAATTTGATTCTAGTAATTTGAGTTTTTGTGGATGCTTATGTAATGATTCATGATACTTTTGGATGTTTCTAGATCGCGCTCTATCTGTGTTGTTGATTTGCATTGATTGTTGTGCTCGCGATTGGTGATTTTCTTCTTTAAGTTCATGTTTTTCATGAGCATGGTCGACAGGGTGATTGTAGTGTGTTGTGGATCTTCAAGGAATAATTTTTTGGAGGTGTTTCATGTTTGAGGATGTTGTTTTGGGTCCTCACTATGTTGTGGCCGACATTGGTTGGTGCACATTGAAAATTGTTTATGGATTGGGTCGACAGTTTGTACACATTTTATATTTTATTGAAGCCGACATGTAGATGATGTTATCTCTTGTTGTGGATATATATGAGCAATTGTTTATACCATTTGAAGGTGTGTGTGTGAATGATGTGTGAATGTTGTGTGTGAATAATGCTCTAATCTTTCGAAGGTAGAAGTAAAGTGTGAAGAAGAGTGAGCAGATGTTTATGTGCCTACCGGAACTATAATCAGGCATTAGCAGATGCTATTTTCTCAGTTCAAAATCTTCTGAATGTAATCTGAATGTTTCTGTAAGACAATGTGTCTTCCTTTGGGTAGTGAGCCTTTTGTATTTGAGCAGTGAGCTCTAAGCAGTGTGCCTAAATGCATGTGCATTCCCCAATTACAATTCTTTTATACTTTTAACATAGTATAATCTTGTGGAATAACCTCCACCGTAGTTTTTCCCCTAACAGGGTTTCCATGTAAAAAATATTGGTGTTATGTGTGTTTCTAATATGGTGATGGTTTATGCTTTCATGTTTATTTATCAAATTTGAAAATAAGTTTAACAAGTTTAATTTCTGTGACAACTGATTCACCCCCCCTCTCAATTGTCTGCCCTTGTGTTGCCAACAGTTATCAACTTAATTTGTTCAAGCATCAACATCTTTGTAAATGAATCAAATGAAGGTGTAATATAGGAACTTCCCATAGTCAACCGATGAGTCTGAAAACTAGAAACAAAAGTTGCATATTCTAAAGGAAGCTTGTCCAACAAATTGAAGACCGACTATGCATCATTCTTATCAATACCACAATCTTTGAGTTGTGCTCTTAGTTCATTGGCCTTAGTTACATAGTCTTGGATTGTATCAAAATTATTTGAATCCAAATTAGTGAGATCATTATCAAGTTTGTATCCCCTAATCTCATCAACTTGTCCATACAATTGAGCAAGTTTATCCCAAGCTTCTTTTGTTGTTTTACACTTATCAATATGAAAGATAAGATCGGGAGAAACATATTTCCTGAGTGTTCCAAGAGCCATAGTACTTTTAATGAGCCATTCAATTTTTAAATTTGGGTCAGTTGGTTCTGGAATGGATCCATCAATGTAGTGAATTAATCCTTTTTCCATTAGTTTACTCCATACATTTTTTTCCATGTTGCATAGTTATGTGGAGTTAAAAGAGGAAACTTAGGATGACCCATGGCTGAAATATGAAGAGCACAAGAGAGAACTCAAAGCACAATCACACAACATAACACAATCCCCCCAAATTCACTCAATCAAAGAACCCCCCCCCCCCAAGAAAATGATTTGGCACTTTATACTTAGTGCAGTTACGATTGCCACTTGTAAGAAATAGCTAAGTGGACTTTTGATTTCAATGCTTACAATTTCCACAATAAGGCAAGATCAAACTGTGATCAATATGCAAAAGATCAAACTGTGATCTATACAATACAAATGCGAAAATGAGCCAAATAAGGCTATGTGTTGAAAGTACAATTTCTACTCACAATGAATACAAACTGATAGCACCACTATGAAGCTCTCAAAAAATTATGCACTTTTTTAAAAAATCACCTGAAAAGAAGTTTGTATGAGCCCGAACGGAGCCCTAGAAGTTCCAAAAATGGTGACAACTTAGCAACACCTATGACAAATTGAATTTTTTGAAAACAATGTGCATCAAAATTAGAAACTGTCTACACCAACATGTAGAGCATGAAAAATTATCCCAAATCAAAAAAAAATTCTCAAGAAAAGGAGCCAAAATTAGCAAGGAACTATAAAATTGAAAACTCAATCTGTGAGGGGTGAAAAAAATTTCAAGAACACGTTGATGCCATCAACTCGTTGGCTTAAAATTGACGGTCATTTGGTCATCATGCACTTGCACTAGCTTAAAAATGACAACCTATGGCCCATCACAAGTCTAGTCGCCTCTCTGCTCTGGAATATGCTCTGATCGTCGGAATATTCTCCAACCGAGAATCTCTAAGGAATATTCTGAAAGAATCAAAATCTTCTAGAATATGTTGGAAATGGCCACCCAATTTTTTTTTTGACCACTGATTTGTATGTTTTTGTTGCTGAAAGTGGAGTTGATGCTGGCAGGTGGGGTCGTGGCCGCATGGCTTGGCCTCCATGTGCCATGTGGCACCCAAGAAGAGCCTGCAGTACAGTGCGTGGTACGCGAGTACTTTTGCAGACTGCGTAGGTATTGTGCAATACCAACACTTTAAACCCTCGCTTTTTTTATTTTTTATTTAAAAAAAACTTTATACAATATAAATAAAGTTGTGAAATAATTTATAAAAAAAATTATAGTTTTTGAAAAAAAAAATTATATATTTTTTGAAAAAAAAATTATCACAGAAAATAATTATTTTTTTGCAAAAAATAATTTTATACCAGCTGTAATAATGGTTGGGTTGTATGACTCAGCCAGCAAAAAAAATTGCCTCAACAAAAAACTTTATCCAAATTTGACGATTTGGCAGTTGATTTAGGTGTTTTTGGCCCTTCTAAGCACGATGGCGATGTCCTTTTTGGCTGAAAATGCTCTGAAAATATGGCTACCTCCTAGATTTTGCAACCACCTTCAATCTTCAAACCCTTGTAGATTTGGCCTCCAATGTCCAACTGAGATGAAACAAAAGGAAAAATCGACTTTCTCGGGCACTCCAATGGTGAGCTCAGATCTAATGCAACAAGCTCCCAAAATGCACCTACAATATAAATCCAAAAATGGAACCCCCCCAAAATCTAGTATTTCTATCACACCTTTCTGATTTTCCAGATCATCCAAAAATGCAAGAGAAAAGCATACTCAATACTTCAAGAAAATATAAGATTGCACTCAATATCTCCCAAAAGACTAACCACAAGCACTCAACTTGCTCTGATACCATGTAAGATTTGGTTATGGAGATAGCCACCCAAGATCTAAAGGCCTATGGAAAGCACAAAATACTCAGAAGATCAATATGAAAAGAATAGACTATATTCCTATCAATGAATGCAAAAAGAGTCAATGTACAAATGTAGTAGAGACCCCTTGGTTATATAGCCAAGGTGAGATGCAGATGTCATAAGATTATGACAAGTGTTTTAATCTTATGACATGAGACAACTTGACAAATTTACCTAGGTCACATGTAGTAGTTGTAAAAAGATAAGATAACAACTAATGACAACTAACACTTTCTAGAAAGAATCTTACAACCTAAGTAAACTTAACATGTGAATATGTCCATTAATTACCTACTAATTGAAATAACTAGGTACAAGACATTTATTCACACCAACACTTCTTTATGTGGTTATAATTAATCGATGAGTTATAAATATATATGCACTTTGTGTGTTTGTGTGTGTGTATATATATATATATATATATATATATCAATCGATATAGATGCTTATATATATATGAGTAAATACGTATATCAAATATACATGTATGTATGAATTATCAATGACACATTCATAAGATATGATATGTGAGTCATTGAACATCATATATACACATATATTTAATATAAGTATAGACATATGTTTTTTGATCTATTGAAAGGTGATAAGCATGCATTTACATATATATATATATGTAAATGCATGCTTATCACCTTTCAATAGATATATATATATATATATACATATATACAATAATGGAAATATATATACGTATGTATATCTATGAATATGTGGATATGTTAATATCTAATATATAAATATTGTGTAAGGGGGAAATCGGGAAGATGCAAGAAGATCAAGTTGATGATTAGAAACTAATCTAAACAACAAAATGCTAATTGATTTATGCCCATTACTCACAAAATGTAACTATAAAACTAAGAATTCAAGAATGAAATTGACAAAAAGCAATAACAATGAATTCAAAATGAAATAGCTTTACCATCTTGTGTCGAAGTGTATTCGTATTGACGTATGTTGGATTGTTCAATTCAATACGAAGCCTCCATTGTGCGTGCGAGAGCTTTGAAGAACGTGCATGTGTTGATTGAAGATGTGGTTTTATGCTTTGTCAATGTCGATTAAGATCTTGGCATTACTTCGTTACATAAACTATATTGATTCTCCAATCCTTTTTTGTGAGGGAAGAGGTTTGTTATATAGATTTTGTGATTTCAAATGAACACTTTGGATCGCGTAGTAGAATATCTTGATCGATGGTTGAAAGATGTTGAGAGGATTTAGATGGGCATAATCTATGTAAATTGATTATGTAATTAGTGTGATTGAAGAAATAGATTGAATAATCTGTGGGATTGAAGAATAGATTGATTAGTCAAAAAATAGATTGAGCAATCGGTGGTTCGTAATTTACTCAATTAGGAAAGTGGGTGAGGATAATTAATTAATTGATTTAATTAATTTAAAATCTTTTTGAGTTGAATGTGCAAATCAAGTTTGACTTTTGCAAACAAAGTTATTTATTTGATTTGACCTTTTTGATGATGTTTTGAATAGTTTATTTCAGTTATTCAAATTTTGGAGGGAAAGTGATTTAATTACATTATTATGGTTTCATAATTTAATCGATTCAAGGGAATAAAGTGAATTAGCAATATAATTAAATAATCGACATTAATTAATTAATCGAAAGGAAAAAAGTTAGATTAGGACCTTATTAAATAAATTAAATGTATTTAACTGGTCGAATTTAATGAAAAAGTGAATTAATTAAATAATGTCGTATTATTCAATTAATAGCAAAATTTAGGTTTTTAGGACTTTATTAAATAAGTAAAATTTATTTAATTTGTTAAAAATGGTGAAAAAGTGAATTAATTAAATAATGTTGTATTATTCAATTAATAAGGGAAATTAGGGTTTTTGATGCTTTTGATGTGAAATGCAGTGATATTTGAGGATAATGATGATGATGCAAAAAAATCATTTAAGGTGAGTGATAAGTGTTAGGTCAATTTTACATGTCTACATTTTGCCACTGTTTGAGACAAAGTATTGCTTATTTTGTTTCAAATATTTTGATGTTAAGACCAAGTTTTGAAAAAAATTATATGTCCCACTATGCCCCAGCGATTAGTGGAATGATGGTAGGATTATGGGCTGCCCCCTCAAGAGGTTGGCTGAAAATGTTAAATTTGAGGTTAGGCTCACAACTCTATTTCATTTCAATTCAGATGTGGAGAGGGAAAAAAATTAAGTCTACAGGTCTCTTGCTGATAGTTAATATGTTCCGAAGAGGTCCTAATTTTAACCTAAGAAGGTTTCTTAAGCAAAAATTAGGGTTTTTTGGGGGTTAAAATAGGTAATTAGGGTTCTAATTTCCTCATTTGCACTTTGAGCCTATAGAGAATTCTTGCCTCTAGATTTCTCATTTTTTCAGTTGTCGAGGAGCTATGGCAAGGATTTGGAGAGCCCCACATCATGTGGATGCAGTTTGAGAGTTTGGATGGCCTGTAGGCGTCAGTGCCCCGGTATGTACCCTTTTGATTTTTGTTTTTGTCTTTATATGTTTGCATAATTAATGCATGAAGATCAACTAGGCGATAGTGCTAGGTTTAGGAATTTTACGCTTTTGAATCGGTTTCAACACTTTTGCCTTTGGAAATAGCTCACTTTTGATTTTTCCTTGTGCACTTGCTATACATTTGCACTTTTGACATAAATTTGCGCATTTGATTTTAACACTTGACCTATTTTTTGTGCTTTTGACTGTATTGCTTCGTTTTGCATACATTTGGTGTAAATTTATGCTTTTGATAAACTTTTGCGCTTTTGAAATTTTTGCTATTACAATTTTTCATCACTTTCGCCTTAAAATTCCTTGCATTTTCCTATTTCCATTGCTTTTTTTTTTAATTTCATCACTTTTGCTAAAAATGTTTTACTTTTGACTTTTTTGGAACCCTAAGTCAATTTGTTCATTGTTTTAGGTTCATTTTGTGTTTTTAGAGTGAATCCTTAGCATTGTGGGTTGAATAATTTAGGTGGTCCTTAATCCACTCCAGTTGAGGGAGTGACATCCATGGAATCTATTCGATTTGATCATTGGTTTTGATATTTTAGAGTGAGATATTGTAGATGTCAGGTTGAGGCACATTTGGTATATGCCAACCATTAGATGTCATAGCACGATAATAACTACGCTTGTGGAGAGGTGGCATTAAGAGACCTTGTTCTTCCATTTACTTACCAGGGAGGCCACCATCACTCTTGAGGATATGTGGAGGATCCTCCACATACCCATTCATGGAGATCTTGTTACATATTCTATTTGACAAGGTACACACACTATGTGCCACATTCTTGGTGTTATACGTCTGGAGGTTCGGTAGTCAAAGATAGATTTATCAAAAAAAATTGGCAGTGTCAATCTCGTTTCTCTTGTTTTCTATGGTTTAATTTTGAGGGTTGTTGTTCCTAATAGGAGAGGCCTACATTTTCTTGTGGGATGGGGTATATGCATCAAGTAGATGTTCGAGCATAGGACTAGATATGCATGGGGTCCATGTCTCCTTTCCCACCTATACAAAGATATGCATGAGGTTGCATATCGTGATGGAAATTTTATTTCTGCAGTGTTTCTCTTCTTCATGTATGGGTCTGGGAGCATATCTTAGTTACACGGCCTGATGGTATATTGGATTGTATTGTTGGGGATCCATACTCTTATCGCTATGGAGATTTTTTGCATTATAAATTTCCTAGACAACTTTCCTACTGGCGTCATGTATTTGATGACATACCAGGTTTTTTATGGAGACCATATATGGATTGTGAGGCATGGCCTGATGATCAATAGTAGTTGTTATACTATAGATAGACTAGATGGTTGATCAGTCGCGTGCACTCTCTTTTGGAGAGGTATCTTCCTGATAGGGTTTGCAAGAAGTTTGGAGAGAGATAGGGTCAATTTCTATATGCTTATGAGGCTTGATTTGGTCAGACCACCAAATAGGTCTATGTTTGGGGCTTACAAGCTAAT
Organism: Sequoia sempervirens; assembly: GCA_007258455.2. NCBI lineage: Eukaryota > Viridiplantae > Streptophyta > Pinopsida > Cupressales > Cupressaceae > Sequoia > Sequoia sempervirens. The sequence goes on from VDFB02034941.1 coordinate 41,031, forward strand.
CGAGATGTTGTTATTGTTGTGTTTAGAGCTCTTGCCCCAGTCATATGGGGTTGGCCAATGGGCTTAGAAAATTTGAGTACAACTCTTGATTATGATCAATAGTGGGCATGACGGCTTCCTTTGAGATTCACGAATCATGTCAGTGTTCCCGCAGTGCATAGGGAAAGTATCACAAGTCACCAAGGAGAGAGAAAACACATTGAGATTATTGCAAAGCAGCTTGTTGGGGCTCGACAGGATGGTGCCCAAGGCAGACAGGGTGATCAAATGCCTCAGGATCAGGGATAGGTTCTAGGTCCCCCTCCACCACCTAGGGATGGAGGTGTATAGTTATTATAGATGATGGCTATGAGAGACGCTGAGATATTATGGTGACAAGCCACAGAGGCACAAGTTTTCACTCTCACTATAGAGCGAGACATAGCTCGATATGAGAGAGAGGGTTTCAGGATGGAGAGAGATACAAAAATTGGGCACCATCTAGTTGTTGAGACATAATTGTAGGTTGTTACCACTGAGAGGGAAAGCCTTAGGACAGAGCGGGACAGTTTATGATCCAAGCAAGATCAGTTGCTACAAAGGTTGACATATTACCAGACCCTATATGAGGCCTTTATTTCCAAATCACAACAACGTCCATGATTTGGAGAGCCTAGTGTGGCGATAGGGGATAAGTCAGGTGGACACTCGATTAGATAGCCTAATCCTTATGTGCAGCCTAATCTTTAGAGTCCTCCTCTAGCTAGGTAGTGGTATATTTCTACTTGATCTTTATGATATTGTTATTCAAAGACTTATATTGCAGACATGATTTTGTATATATATTCATCACCCCAACTAAGGCCTCTTATATATGTATATTTTTGTATTATCCTATCACACTCATTTCCATGATGATGTACCATGGAATTCTCCTTTTTTGATGCTGATATTTATGAGATATACTTTCTTTGATTTGGTTTCATTATATTTTTATTGGATGATTTTGGATGATGATGTATTTTTATAGATTTTTTTGTGTACTTTTTTTATGCATGCATATGATGTGGATGAATGGATTGATCATATTTTATTTCATATGATGTTTTATTATGTATATGATGGATGATTTTGACTATACATGATACATGATTTTTTCATTGCTTTGTTATCATCATGATATGTACTGACATCATTGTGGATGCAGGATGGATATGGTACTAATGATATTGTGATGTAGAATGGATGTTAGTTAGAAGAAATATTTTATGGTGGATAGAAACTCGATGTTGTTAGTACTAATGAGTTGCTTTCTCTTTGCTTGGAGACTTCACATTTTTAAACAATCATTTTTGATGTAGCAAACAGATACGATGCACTAGGGTATTAATAACCAAGGTGACTTTGTATCAGTTGTGTGGACTTTGACTCGACATACAAAGAATATTCTTTCTCATACCAGACATACAAAAACTTTGTTTAAAATATATGGGTGGGTTATGTTTAAAAAATTTTGGACCAGTTACATAGAGAGGTATAAAATACCTAACATGTAACTACTAAATGAATTGTCCTAAAACAACTTCCATACACTCAATAAAGAAAGTATTCGCCATGGTAGTAAAAACATCTTACAAACAACAAACCGAAATGACGCTCAATTGCCCTCATTCCTTTTTCTCTAAATCCTTATGGACATCCTCAAGAGATCTTGGGAATGATTCAATAAAATAAATCATAAAGATAAGACTATAAAAAGATAAAACAAAGGTGTAGTATCACTTGCCATATATGTTTTGAGTTTTCAGGCTATTATCTGTTTTTTATTATGTCTATCATAGGAATGGATCTGCTAAGGCATATCTCAGGATGTTGTTGGTGAATTGTCAAAAGATAGGTAGTTAATACTTTCACATTTGTTTTAGTCTGTTTTGTGATCAAATATTTGTGATTGTTTGCTTGAAGGTTCTAGCTATTGGCATTTGCTCTATTTGTTTGTCTGTTTTGTCAAAGGGTGATTATGATGATTTTTTTATTATGGGTGAGAAGTTTATTGCAGATTGTGATGATGAAGATGGTACTTTTTGATTTTCTGAGTTTTATGATGTTATTTTTGTTATTTTCAGGGGACTAACCTAGGGCCTCAAGGGCTCATCAAAGATAAGCCTTGCCTACGTTATACACGTAGAGACTTATAGTTCGCTTGGTTTGATGTGTTTTTTGAATATTTTTTATCTTTTTTGTTTTGTGAATGTTTTTGGATTTTGAATTTTGTGACTAAGTTGAAATAAAGCATGATAGAAACCTAAAGGAACTGACCTAAGGCCTCGAGGGTCGGTAAGCCTTTCCCACCTTGTACACGCAGAGACCACTTAGTTTGACTAGTGTTGACTCAAAGCATAACTATTTTTTGGATTTTCAAATAAAATTGATGACTTAGATTGATATTCCTCTTCTATTTCTAGAGGATATGTTGCGGGAAATCTACTTGAACTAGCCGTGAGGTTTAATAAAATGTTAATATCTTAGAATGTTGAGTGAAGGAATAATCCAACGTTGTTGTTTCAATTTTTTTGTTTTTCAAATGTTTTTTATTTTGGATAGTTTTCTAGATGTTTTTCCTTTTCAAATTTTTTTACCATGATAGAACGCACAAAGATCTAATCCACAACCAACTTCGAGAAGTTTCCCCCAGTTCAAGACAAGACTACTTTCCTAAATTAGTAACAATTCATGGTTGTACACATGCTTTATTATGGAATGAATGGGTGAATGCTTTGGATAGTACCGATAGATAATGATGCAAGTTTTATTCAAACATAGTGCCTATTTTCCAGGTTTTCACTATGGTACCTATTCTAGAAGTGCCACAAAGTGGTTTTCACTAAAAGAACATTTTATTTCTCTTTACTATTTTTCTTGCTTTTTTATGTTTTTGATTTTTTTTCTTTTTTTTTTGGGAGTTTTACCCTTTTGCCTGGGGTATTCTAATGTGCTTCAAGTGTAGAATCTCTTGAGGTGGTTGTTGCTCACTAATTCAGCTAAGGGTTCTCCTTCAAGAGTAGCCAACTAATAAGCTCCAGAGCCATAGGTTGTTGTGATGATGCATGGGCCTAACTAGTTAAGTTCAAACTTGCCTTTTCCATCTTGATTTAGTTGTACCTTTTCATTCTCTTTGAGGACCAAGTCACCAACCTGAAATTTTTTGTCCTTGATCATTTTATCATAGCCTCGTTTAAGCCGATTCTGATAAACCTAAAGATGGTTTAACATGCTCAAACACCTTTCATCTAAGATCTCCAATTCATTTAATTTGGATACCCAATATTCTTCATTGTTGACCGTGCCTTTTAGTGAGATTCGCAATGAGGGTATTTCAACCTCGATAAGTAAGATAGCTTCCAATCTGTAGACCAAGGAGAAAGGTGTGGCACCTATAGGTGTTTGAATACTAGTTCGATAAGCCCATAGGGCTGGGTTTAGTTGCAAATTTTAATCCCGACCTGCTTCATTAACAGTCTTCTTTAGTATCTTCAAGATGGTTTTGTTAGATGCTTCAACCTAACCATTTCCTTGGAGATAGTAGGACGTGGAGAATCTATGCTAGATAGAGAACTTGGAACACAACTCTTGGATCTCTTGATTCTTGAATGGGGTTCCATTGTCTGTTATAATTGTTTGGGGGATTCCATACCTACAAATCAGATAATTTAGAAAGAATTTTGATATCTTTTTTTTGGTGATGTAGGTCAATGAAATTGCTTCTATCCATTTGGTGAAGTACTTCGTTGCAGTAATAATAAACTTATGGCCATTAGAGGAAGCAGGAGAAATCTTACCTACCAAGTCTAATCCCCATTGTGAAAAAGGTCATGGTGTGGTGATGGGTCTCAACTCCTGTGTTGGTGCGTGAACAAGGTCACTATGTTGTTGGCATTGACGACACTTTTGAGAATACTGAATACACTCTTACTCCATGGAGGGCCAATAGTACCACATTCTTAGCAACTTTTGGACTAAGTTAGGTCCGCTAGAGTGGGACCCACAAACATCTTTGTGTACCTCTTGTAAGGTCATTTGTGCTTCTTTTGTGTTAATACATCAGAGTAACATACCATCCAAACTTCGATGACATAGAGTATCTCCTAGAATCGTGAATTGAGAAGTCCTATGGGTAAAGGTCATCTTTTGGGTGGTTGTCAGGTCAAGTGGTATGATATTGTGCTGGATATAATCAAATTTGTCTTGGTACCATGGGGAGTTAGGACCAACAAAAACACATACTAGTTCAAATTTTGGGATATTGAATGTTGGTACCAGCAATTGCTCCACAAGGAACTTGTACTTTGGAATGTTCTACAGGATATCAAGAAGTGAGCCTATTGTTGCCATTGCATCAGTAGCTATGTTGCTAACCTAAGGAATTTTTTCAAATGTTATTGTGACAAAATACTCCTTGAATCTATCCACCATCCTTTTATATGACATCATTTTTTCATCTTTTGTTTGGTACTCATCATTCAATTGCCTGATCACCAGTTAAGAGTCTCTAAATACCTATAGCTCTTTTATCCTCCATTCAATAGCCATCTTGAGGCCTATGATTAGAGCTTCATACTCTGAGATATTGTTTGTGCAAGGGAAATAAATTATGTATGTCTTGGATATACTATCTCCTATGGTGTGAGAAATAGGATACCTGCTCTAGATCCATGTTGAGTGTGGGACCCATCAAAGTACAGGGTCCAATGGCATGTCTGTTATGTCAGCAATATACTTTCATCTGGGAAGTCCACTGTGAGAGGCTTATGATCCTCTATTGGTGCCTCTGTTAGTTGGTCTCCTATGATTTATCCCTTGATGGCTCTTCTATCCACATACTCTATGTCGAACTCACTCAAAATCATTACCCATTTAGCAATTCCATCTGTTAAGGCTGCTTTTGCTAGTAGGTATTTAAGTGGGTTTACCTTTGAAATCAATTTTACTTGTTCGTTTAAGATATAGTGTCTCAGCTTCTGTGTCACAAATACGATTGAGAGACATGCTCTTTCTATGGGCGAGTAGTTCAACTCGTAGCCCACCAATGTTCGACTAATGTAGTAGACTGCTCTTTCTTTATTAGTATCATCTAGCTGGGCTAGGAGAGCTCCCAACGCTACCTGTGTGGTAGACACATAGAGTATCATTTTTTTTTGGAATAGGCGGAATGAGTATAGGAGGAATGAGTAGGTACTCCTTGACTTGCTGGAATGCTTGGTCACATCTCCCATCCCACTTGAAGGTGATGTCCTTGTGTAGGAGATGGGTGAATGGGTGACATTTGTCTACCAGTTGCACGATAATTCACCTAATAGATTGTAGCTTTCCCTATAAACTTCTCATTTTCTTTAATGTCTTTGGTGGAGGCATCTCTTGTATTGATTTTACTTTCACAAGATCTACTTCAATTCCCCTTCTTGATTATATATACCCTAGTAGCTTTCTGGATGTTACTCTGAACACATATTTTTCTGGGTTGAGTCTCAGGTTATATTGTTCTAGCCTATCAAACACCTTTGCAAGATTGGTCAAGTGATCTTCCCTTTTGACAAACTTTGCTAGAATGTCATCCACATAGTATTCCATGATTGTATGTAGCATATCATGGAAGATGGTCGCCATTGCTCTTTAATATGTCACTCCTACATTCTTTAGGCCAAATGGCATGACATTCCAGCAGAAGGTCCCCTAGGCACAAGTAAATGTCATTTTATTTTGATCATCAGGGGATATTTTTATCTGACTATACCCAGAGAAACCATCCATTAAAGATAGCATCTCGTGCCCTGCTGTTAGATCCACGATCATGTCTATACTTGGAAGTAGGAAGTCATCCTACAGACAAGCTTTGTTTAGGTCTTGAAAATATATGCAGATCCTTATGCTCCCAATTGGTTTAGACACCGGTACTATATTTGATATCCATTATGGATAATTGATGGGTTTGATGAAACCCACATCTAGTAATTTATTTAGTTTGACCTTTACTAACAGTTCTATTTGAGGATGCATTTTCCTTAGTTTCTATTTGATAGGTTTTGCTCCAGAGAATATGGCCAAATGATGTACCACTAATTTCAGATCTAGTCTAGGCATGTTTGCATAGGTCCATACAAATTTTACCTTTCTGTCGTTGATGAATGCTATGAAATTTTCTCTCTTCAGGATCAAGTGGCATCGCATGGTATTTGATCTTTGGGTTCTTTGTCATGCCAACATTGATGGATTATGTTTCTTCCACTAGTAGCATTGAATTTTCTTGATATTCAGATATGAGGAGATTGAACCCTCCATCTTTGGTTGCCTCAAAGAGGTTTTCACCTTCAGATGCATCCTTTATTTTCCTCTTTTCAAGATCCGGTAGAGCCACATTGTGGTCTTCTCTAGGGGATCACATTTTTATTTTTATGTTTTATTTTTCATTTTTGAGACTAGAGGATACAATCTCCCCATCGAAGTATGCATCCTGCTCGAGTTCCATGATGAACCCTACTTTGTGATCTCCTGCTAGTATGTCCATTTGAAGTTCCATGAACTCTTTGATTGCTTCATCATTCTGGAATTGATCCAAAATAGGTGTATGTTGTTGTTGGTCCCAATCTATCAATTGTGGGTAGTAGAGGGGTAGGCTATCATCATTATCCGCAAAGCTTGCAAAGGTTGTTGAAATGGTTAGTATGGCTCTGGTATCGTTATCCCATTGGGTGTCTAGGTCATCATCACTTGAAATGAGGGAACCATATCCAGTGATAAAGGAAGGAGAACCCCATTCATACTCATTAGAGTTTTTTATAGAAAAATAATAATCATTAGGAATGGTTTTGAGAAGATGGATAGGGAACCTATTGTGTGAGGGGGAAAACATAAAGCATAAACGAGACAAATTCAATGAGATAGAAGCTAATCTAAATCAAAAAACACTAATCTAGATCTATTACTTCACTCATTAAATGACTTTCTAAGCTATTGAAAACACACAATTGAAATCCTACGATTATCAAAATGAATTCAAATCAAAGTAAAGGTTACCATCCTATGTCAGAGTGTGTTTGCAAGATGTAAAATTGTCCATATCACTGTGAAGCCTCCATTGTTGCATGCGAGAAGCTTTGATGTGATTTGTGTGTTGGTTGATTGAAGATATGTTGAATATTTTTCAATGGTGATTAGGAATATTGGTAATACTTTGTTGTGCAAATGATGTTGTTTCTTTGATCCTTTTCATGAGGAAAGAAGTTTGTCATATAGAAATTATGTTTTGAAATTGACGATCAATATTGCATAGTAGAATATCTTGATTGATGGTCAAAAGATGTTGAGAGGATTTAGACATGAATAATCTGTGTAAAATAAATTACATAATTTGTGTGATTGAAGAAACAGATTGAATAATCTGTGAAATTGAAGAAATCAATTTGAGCCTTCAATGGGATTGAAGAATAGACTGGTCTGTTAGGAATAGATTGAGAAATCAATGGGTCATAATTTTCTCAATCAAAAATGTGGTTGAGAATGATTAATTAATTGATTTAATTAACTACTTCATTTTGGAGTTGAACGTGCAAATCAAGTTTGACCTCTGCAAACAAAGTTGCATTAGTTTTCATTTGATTTTTGATGATGATTTGAATAGTTTATTCAAAATATTCAAATTTGGAGGTAAAGTGAGTTAATTAAATTATTATTATTATTAATTCAATAGACTTAGGGGAATAAAGTGATTTAGCAACGTAATTAAATAATTGGCGTTATTTAATTAATCAGGACGAATAAAGTTAGATTAGGACTTTATTAAATAAATATAATTTATTTAATTGGTTGAAATTGATGAAAAAGTGAATTAATTAAATAATGTAATATTATTAAATCAATAGAGGAATTTAGGGTTTTAGGACTTTATTAAATAAATGGAATTTATTTATTTTTTCAAAAATGGTGAACAATTGAATTAATTAAACAATGTTGTATTATTTAATTAATAGAGGAAATTAGGGTTTTTGATATAATTAATGTGAAATACCGTGATATTTGATGATATTAACGTTGATGATGTGAAAATGTCATTTAGTATGTGTGATAGGTGTTAGGTCAATTTTACATGTCTACATTTTTCCCCTCTTTGATACAAAGTATTGGTTGCTTTGTTTCAAAGATTTAATGTTAAGATCAAGATTTTGAAAAAAAATTATGCCCCACTGTGCCCTGGTGATCAACGAAATGATGGTAGGACTTTGTGTTTCCCCCTCAAGAGGTTGGCCAAAAATTTTTATTTTGAGTTCAAGCTCACGACACTGTTCTATTCCAGTTCAATTGTGGAGAGGACAAAAAATTAAGTCTATAGGTCCCTCGTTGCTTGTTTCAATGTTCCCGAAAACTCCTAATTTGACTGTAGGAAGGTTCCCTAAGTAAAAATTAGGGTTTTGTAGGTGAAAATTAGGGTTTTTGAGGGTTAAAATAGGTAATTAGGGTTCTAATTACCTCATTTGCACTTTGAGCCTATAGAAAATTCTAGCCTCTAGATTTCTCATTTTGTCAATTCTCGAGGAGCAATGCCGAGGATTCAGGGAGCCCCACATCGTTCAGACTTGGTTCGAGATTTTCGATGGCCTACAAGCATTAGTGCCTCAATATGTACTCTCTTGGTTCTCATTTTCGTCTTCTCATGTTCTCGTAATTTGTGCACAAAGTTCAACAAGTCAAAAGCGATCTTTTTAGGGTTTAAGTGTTATTGCCTCAATTTTAGCACTTTTGCTATTTTGAAGCTGGCACTTTTGCTCTGAATTTGCACACTTGACTTAGTTTAGCACTTTTGACTTATATTTTCGCTTTTGAATTTTGCTCTTAACTTGTTTTTTTGCTTTTCATTGATGTTCATCGTTTTGGGCACTTTTGAGATTATTTTGCGCCTTTGACAAAGTTTTGCGCTTTTGATTTTGGCACACTTGATGTTTTCCATCGCTTTTGAAAAATTTTCCTCCTACTTTCCTTTGTTATATGCTTTTGCTTGAAATTTCATTGCTTTTGGTAAGATTTCTTCACTTTTGAATTTTTGGAACTCTAAGTCTCATTGTTTTTCATTTTGAAGTTTTTTTTGCGTATTCAGAGCAAATCCCTGACATCATCGGTTGAAATGATTGGAGATGATCCTTAAACCACTGCAGTCGAGGGAGCGATGACCCCAAGACCTATTTGATTTGATTGCCAGTTTTGATGCTTTGGAGTGATAATTTCTAGATGCAGATGGGCTACGTTACATTTTTTACATGTCTACCATCCGATGTCACACAACGATGATGATCGTGCTCGTGGAGTAGTGGCATTCAAAGACTTCTTCATTTCATTTACCTACAGGGGAGGCTACCATTACCCTTGAGGATGTGTGGAGGATCCTACGTATACCTATACATGGTCAACTCGTTACATACCATGTTCGATGGGGTACCCGTGCTATGCAATGTGTGCTTGGTGTCAGACACCTGGAGGTTTGATAGTCTAAGATAGATTTGTCAGAGTTTGTTGGTAGTGCAGACCCTATTTCCCTTGTTTTGTGTGGTTTGATTTTGGGATTGGTTGTTCCTGATAAGAGAGGTCATCAATTCCCTATTGGATGGGGTATATGTATCGAGGAGATGTTTGAGCATGGCACTAGATATGCATGGGGTCTCTGTCTTCTCGCCCACCTCTATAGAGATATGCATGAGGTTGCATATCGAGGTGAAAAATCCATTTCTACAAGTGTCTCTCTTTTACATGTATGGGCCTTGGAGCACATTGCAGTGATGCGGCCCAATTGTATACAGGATTGTACTGATGGTGACCCGTACTCTTATCATTATAGAGACTTTCTATATTACACCTTGCCTGTGGAGCTTTTGTATTGGCGCCATGTGTTTGATGATGTGCCAAGTTTTGTTTGGAGACCCTATATGGATTGTGATGCATCGCCCGAGGATCAAAGCAGCTAGTATATTGTCAACAGACTAGATGGTTAATTGGTCGCTCTCACTCACTTCTAGAGTGTTATTTACCTGAAAAAGTATGCAGGCAATTTGGAGATAGACAGGGTCGGTTTCCTAATGCATATGAGGCTCAGTTTGGTCGGACCACAAAAGAGGTCCGGGTATGGGGTCATCGGGCTAATAGAGATGTTGGCATTGTCATATTGAGAGCTCTTGTCCCAGTTGGATGGGGTTATCCAATGGGTTTAGGGGATTCAGGTACTACTCCCAATTTTGATCAAAGGTGGGAATGATGTGTGCCATTGAGATTCACAGATCCTGGCAATGATCCCGTAGTTGGAAAAGCAAGCATTATAGGTTGTCGCGGGGAGTGGTAGCATATTAAGGTTCTAGTCAAGTAGCTTGGTCAGGTTCAATAGGATAGGGCATAGGGTGATCAAGCATAGGATCAAGGATAGGTTCCAAGTTGCCCTCCACCACCTAGGGATGGAGATGCATAGTTGGCTGCAAAGATAGGGTGGTGATAAGCCGCGGAGGCATAGATTTCCATATTGACAAAAAAGAAAGATGGTCTTTGCATAGAGCGAGATATAGAGGTTGGGCATCATCTCGTTGTTGAGACACAGTTGCAGTATGTCACCACAAAGAGAGATAGTCTGAGGATAGAGCGAGACAGTCTTCACATTGAGCGAGATCAATTATTATAAAGGGATACATACTACCAGACTCTGTATGATTCTTTTGTTCCTTAAGCCTAGTGATGACCGAGATTTGGAGAGTCTAGTGTTGTATGCAGTGGTGGTGAGTCAACTGGTCATTCTGTGAGATAGCCAAATCCATATGGTGATCTGTAGCCCGATCTATAGATTCCTCCCTTTTCTGTTAGGCAGTGTTATATATGTTCTTTATCTTTATGATGTTTATTGCTCAGAGACTTTATATTGTAGACATGATTTTGTATATACATTCACCAACCCAATTGAGGCCTCGTATATTTGTATTTTTTTTGCATTATCCTATCACACTTGTTTCCATGATGATGATGTACTATGACATTCTCCCTTTTTTGATGATGATATATATGAGATATACCTTCTTTGATTTGGCTTATTTATGTGATGATCATGGATGACTATGTATAATAATGTATGTTTTTTTTACTTTTATGATGTATACATATGGCATGGATGGATTGATCATATTTTATCAAATGATGCTTTATTGTGGATTATCAATATATCATTTTAATATATGGTGTTGATATATGATGGATGTGTGTCTTATACTTTATACATGATGTTTTCATTGCTTTACTATCATCATGATATGTATTGACGACATTGTGGATGCAAGATAGATATGGTACTAATGATATTGGATGGAGGATGGATGTTAGTTAGAAGAAATATTTGTTTATAGATAGAAATTTGATGTTGTTAGTACTAATGAGTTGCTTTCACTTTGCTTGGAGGCTTCACAGTTTGAACAATCATGTTTGATGTAGCAAACAAATATGATGCACCAGGGTATTAATGACCAAGGTGAATTTGTATCCATTGTGTGGACTTTGACCTGACATACAAAGAATATTTTTGTTCATACCAGACATATGGAAACTTTGTTTAAAGTATATAGTGTGGTTGTGTTAAAACTTTTCAGACCAGTTACACAGAGAGGTATAGAATACCTAACATGCAAATACTATATGAATTGTAAAACAACTTTCATACTCTCAATAAAGCAAGTATTCACCATGGTAGTATCACAAAAATATATTACAAACAGCAAATCGAAATGACGCTCAATTGTCCTAATTCCTTGTTCTCTAAATCCTTATGGACATCCTCGAGAGATCCTGGGAATGATTCAATAAGATAAATCATAAAAATAAGACTATAAAAAGATAAAAATAAAGTTGTAGTATCACTTGCCATATCTATTTGAGGTTTTAGGACTATTATCCATTTTTTATCATGTCTATCGTAGGAACGGATCCATTAAGGCATATCTCAGGATGTTGTTGGTGAATTGTCAAAAGATAGGTAGTTGATACTTTGGCATTGTTTCTGTTTGTTTTGCAATCAAATGTTTGTAATTGTTTTGCTTGAAATTTAAAGCTTTTGATGTTTGCTTTGTTTATTTTTATGTTTCGTCAAAAGGTGAGTGCGACAATTTTTTTATTATGGGTGAAAATTTTATTGTGGACTGTGATGACAGGGTAAGTCTTTGTTGATTTTCTAAGTTTTATGATGTTTTTTCTTGTTGTTTTTAGGGGACTAACCTAGGGCCTTGGGGGCTCATCAAAGATAATCCTTGCCTAAGTTGTACACGCAAAGGCTCATAGTTCACTTGGTTTGATTTTCTATTTTGTGAATGTTTTTTTGGATTTTATTGTTTGTGAATTTTTTTGGTTTTTGTATTTTTTGACTAAGTTGAAAATAAAGCATGTTAGAAACCTATGGGGACTAACCTAAAGCCTCAGGGGCTAATCAAAGATAAACCTTTTACAAGCAAATACCACGTAGTTCGACCAGTTGACTCAAAGCATAAACTTGCTTTCGAGATTTCAAACAACATTGATCACTTGGATTGATATTCCACTTCTGTGTCTAAAGGATATGTTGCAGAAAAGCTTACTTGAAGTAGCCATGAGGTTCAAGTAACTATTGATATCTTAGACTGTTTGAGTGAAGGAATAATCCAACGATGTTATTCCGTTTTGTGATGTTTTCAAATTTTTTTGAGTTTGTTGTTTTCCAAATGTTTTCTTGATTTTGTTGTTTTGACCATGATAGGATGCTCAAAGATCTAATCAACGACTAGCTTCGGGAAGTTGCCCCCAATTGGAGACAAGACTACTTTCCTAAATCAGTAACAAGCCATGGTTGGGTCCATGTTTTATTATGAAATGAATGGGTGAATGTTTTGGATAGTATGGATAGATAATGATGCGGGTCTTGTTATGCCTTGCATAACCACCCCATTTTGAATTTGATTAAAATGGGACCCCTCTTTTGTTTCGCTCTTTGCATTTTTGCCCCTTTCAATTTGTGAGGTTTTGTTTTGCCTTGGCATGTGCTTAATATGCTTATCTTGCTGGCCCAAGTGTTTTTCCCAAGTTAAATATTGAAAATCTTATGTTTTGGGCTGATTTCGGGTTTTCACCCTGGTTCAGGATTTTTTGCCCTTGCCGGATTTTCCCGAACTTCTTTCGAAATCTAGTTTCTTGTTGTCGTTCAGGTTCTTGGGCCAATTTGGGATTTTCCGCCTGGGTCGGATTTTCCTGGATTATGTTCAGAGTCCGACCCGGCCTGTTTTGCGCTACGATTCAGGAATTTTGAGCCTTTGCGGAATTCCGCCTAGGCCGAAATTTTATGAATTTCTATCTGGCTATCGGGTTTCTGAGTTTGGTCAATTTTTTGAGATTTTTTTCATTTTTCTTTATCATTTGCATTCTCCTGAGTTGGGATGTTCAATCTTGTTATGCTTTAAAATGTTGTGGTCTCACTTGGGGCTCGAATTCCTGCGTGTTTGGGCATTTTATGGCTTGCCCTGTATGTTCATGGTTAAAATCTAGGGTTTCATGCCTAGGGTGTCGCTATCTCATCTTGTTCTTGAGCCTAGGATTCGAAGAAGATCTATAGGAGGCTCATGTCACATGACTTTCATTCCCAAGGTCCTCAAATTTATGACCTTTGGTCAATTTGAGTGAAGTCATGGCCAAGTTCAGGGTTTTGGTCAGGTTCGGGATTTTCCTACCTGGTTGGATTTTTTCGGATTCCTTCATTTGCCTGGTTCCCTTAAGTTTTTTAAAGTTCTGAGTTCTGAGTCATCCACGGAATTCCAGTCCGACCAGTTTTTCCCGATTTCTCCTTCTCCCTTGCGTTTTCTGTAAATTCTTGTTGTGTTATCATTTTCGCGAAAATCCGGTCTGGTCAGACTTTTCCGGATTTTCTAGGAGGCACTGTGAAGTGAAGAAATTTGGTAAAGTTGATGAATCTAATGATGAATTATTGCATTTCCATGCTTTAATTTGGTAAATTTCACTGTTGTATGCTGCTTATGTTCATTTTCATGATCCAATGTTGATGCTTAACGATTAATTTAATGGTTTTATCATGATTTTGAGCTAACACTTTGATGAAATGTTGTCAAAAATCAGATTCTCACATTGGTGTTTGATAAATACAGGCTGAGTCTAGCAAGGTAGCAACTAGAATGGCTAAGAGAGAGACTGGGACAATACGATGGGACAGATCTGAAGAATAATATCAATGCCATTGATTGGCGAACTAGGGTTTCGCCTATGTCACTTGAGGACAGCTTGCAGAGGACGTTCTTGATGATGAGGGCCATAATGGAGCAAAACATGGGTGACATGGAGGAAGCAGTTATTGCAAAAATGTGTCAAAAGTCGTGCTTCCTCATCATTTCATTTTTGTTTCTCCTTCATGTGTTTTGGTCCGTTTCTTGCCTCTGGTCAGTTCCCTTGCATTTATTGCCTGTTTGACTTTGTTTCAAACTCCTTCTAGGGCCGACGTGTTCTATAACCGACTCATTTTTGTAAACCCTAAAATGGGGCTGACTCATTTTTGTAAACCCTAAAATGGGGCCGACACATTTTTGACGCATTTTGTATATATGGCATTTTTCCTCTCTTGTAAAAAAGGTCATGGTTATTGCTAGAAAAGTTAGGGTTAAGAAGAGTTAGAAAACTGGAAGATTCAAAAGGTAGAACAAAGGTTAAAGAAAAGCAAGCTAGGGTTTTGCAGTAGGAATTAGACATTTTTTTACAGTTCACCAGGAAGCAGACGTGATGTATTTTCCATATTTCCTTAGCATAGATGGAAATGATTTGAAGACATGGGTTTTCTGTACACTGGTGATCTTGCCAGATTTGTAAATGTTGCTTATCTATTTCATTAATAGTAGGAGCAGCCAGATTTAAACCTTCTGTATATTATGCTCTAGAATGGTATTCATTTGTGTTAATCATTTTGATTTGAAAAGCTTTCAAGGAATGATAATTTATCTTATGTTTTCTTTGAATGATGATTTGCAGTCTATGGTTAAATTTTGCACTGTGAATGAATGAAACTCTATATCAATTACAAGTTAATTTTATTCTGTAGTTCTAGTTTAGGAATTCCTTGGAAGGCAACAATTCTGATTAGTTGAATGAATCAACATTCTTTTCAGTTTGAAAACCTTGATCTATCTTTTTCTATTTCTTTAAAACCATTGGTTAAAGTAGGTTTAGATAGATGTTTGATCTTGTAACAATCCAGAAGCTCAACACCAGCAAGCCCCTTGAACATTACAGCCATATTGACCACTTTGTGAAACAGCAACATTGTGAACCAACATCAAAGACCTTGGGAGGTGATTAGTTTGATTACTGATCGTCTCTTTCAGGAGAGGTGAGATATTTCACTTTTATCTTACCTGCATGTTGTGGGTCAATTTGGCACCTCAACAAGTCTTATTCAAACATAGCACTTTTTTTCTAGGTTTTCACTATGGTACCTATTCTAGGAGCACCACAAAGTGGTTTTCACTCAAGGAACGTTTTATTTCTCTTTATTTTTTTTATTGCTTTTTAAATTTTTTTGTATATCTTTTCCAATTTTTTGGATTTTTACCCTTTTGCTTGGGGTATTCTGATGTGATTCATGTGTAGAGATTCTTGAGGTGGTTATTATTTAGCAGTTTAGCTAAGGGTTCTCCTTCAATGGTAGCCAACTGATATACTCCTGATCCATAGCTACTTGTGATGATAAATGGGTCTACCTAGTCGGGTTCAAATTTTTCTTTATCATCCTAATTTAATTATACCTTCTAGTTCTCTTTGAGCACTAGGTCACCAAATTGAAAGTTTTTGTCTCTGATTTTCTTATCATAGCTTTGTTTGAGTTGATTTTGATAAACCTGAAGATGGTTTAAAGCACTCAAATTCCTTTCATCTAGGAGCTCCAATTCATTTAGCCTAGATACCCAGTATTCTTTGTTGTTGACCATGCCTTTCAATGAGATTCACAATTAGGGGATTTTGACCTCAATAGGTAAGGCAACCTTTGATCCATATACCAAGGAAAATGATGTAGCACCTATAGGTGTTTGGATTTTGGTTTGATAAGCCCATAGGGCTAGGTTTAGCTGCAAATTCCAATCTCAACCGACTTCATTAACAGTCTTTTTTAGTATTTTCAGTATGGTTTTATTAGATGACTCAACCTGACCATTTCCTTGAGGATAATAGGGTGTGGAAAATCTATGTTGGATAGAGAATTTAGAACACATCTCTTGGACATCTTGATTTTTGAATGGGGTTCCATTGTCTATTATTATCATTTGGGGAATTCCATATCTATAAATCAGATAATTCAAAATGAATTTTGATATATGTTTTCTAGTGATGTAGGTCAATGGAATTGCCTCTATCCATTTATTGAAATAATTTGTTGTTGTGATAATAAACTTGTGCCCATTGGATGAAGCAGGTGAAATCTTACCTACTAGGTCTAAACCCCATTGAGAGAAAGGCCATGGTGTTGTGATGGGTCTCAACTCCTATGCTGGTGCATGAACTAGGCCACTATGTTGCTGGCATTGACAACACTTTCTAGAATATTGAACGCATTCATGTTCCATGGAGGGCCAATAGTACCCTGTTATAAGCAGTTTCTGGACTAGGTTAGTTCCACTAGAGTGGGACCTACAAATACCTTTGTGTACCTCTTGTAAGGTCATTTGTGCTTCTTCTATGTTAAGACACCAAAGTAACATACCATCTAGACTATGACAGTATAGGGTATCTCCTAGGATTGTAAAACAGGAAGTTCTATAGGTGAAGGTTTTCTTTTGAGTGGTCATTAGGTCAAGTGGTATGATACCGTGTTGGATGTAGTCAAAGGTGTCTTGGTACCATGGGGAGTTAGGACCAACAAAAACACATACCAATTCTGATTTTGGGATGTCGAATGTAGGTACAAGTAGTTGTTCTATGAGGAACTCATACTTAGGAACATTTTGTGGAATATCAAGCAGTGAGCCTATTGTTGTTATTGCATCAGTAGCTCTTTTGTTGATCCAATGAATTTGTTCAAAGGTTATTGTGACAAAGTATTCCTTGAAGCTATCCACCATCTCTTTATATGGCATTAGCTTGTTGTCTTTTGTTTGGTACTCATCGTTCACTTGTCTGATCACTAGCTGAGAGTCTCCAAAGACATGTAGTTCTTTTATTCTTCATTCAATAGTCATTTTAAGTCCTGTGATCAAAGCTTCATATTTTGAGATATTGTTTGTGCATGGGAAAGTGATCCTATATGCCTTGGGTATACTATCTCCTTGTGGTGTGAGGAATAGAACACCTGCTCCAAAGCCATGTTGATTGTGGGACCCGTCAAAGTATAGAGTCCAATGGCCTATCTATTTTATCATCAAGATACTCTCATCTGTAAAGTCCACTGTGAGAGGCTTATGATCATCTATGGGTGCTTTGGCTAGCTGGTTTGTTATCATTTGTCCTTTGTTAGCTCTTCTATCCACATACTCTATATCAAATTCACTAAGAATCATCACCCATTTGGCAATTTGACCTGTTAGGGATGCTTTTTCTAGTAGGTACTTTAGTGGGTCTACTCTTGAAATCAACTTTACCTTCTTGTTTAAGATGTAGTGTCTCATCTTTTGTGTTGTAAATATGACTGAGAGACAAACTTTCTATGGATGAGTATTTTAACTCATAGCCCACCAATGTTTGGCTGATGTAGTAGATTGTTCTTTCTTTGTTATCATCATCTAGTTGGGCTAGGAGAGTTCCCAACACTGCTTGTGTGGTAGACAGGTAGAGTACCATTTCCTTGTCTGGAATATGCGGCATGAGTACAGGAGGAGTAAGTAGGTACTCCTTGACTTGCTAGAATTCTTGGTCACATCTCCCATCCCACTTGAAGGTGATGTCCTTGTGTAGGAGATGAATGAAGGGGTGACAATTGTCTTCTAGTTGTGTGATAAATCGCATGATGGATTGGAGCTTCCCTTGTAAACTCCTTAGTTGTTTTAGTGTCTTTGGTTGGGGCATCTCTAGTATAGCTTTTACTTTCTTTTGCAAGATCTACTTCAATCCCTCTTCTTGACACTATGTACCCTAATAGATTTCTTGATGTTACTCTGAACACACACTTCTTAGGGTTGAGTCTCAAATTATATTGTTCAAGCCGATCGAACACCTTTGCAAGATTATTCAAGTGATCTTCCCTTTTGATTGACTTTGCTGGAATTTCGTCCACATAGTCTTCCATCATTGTGTGTACCATATCATGGAAGATGGTCATCATTTCCCTTTGATATGTTGCTCCTGCATTCTTTAGACTAAATGGCATTACATTCCAGCAGAAATTCTGCCAAGCACAAGTAAATGTTCTTTTATGTTGATCATCTGGAGAGATTTTTATCTGGCTATATCTAGAGAAACCATCCATTAAGGATAGCATCTCATGCCCTATTGTTAGATCCATGATCATGTCTATACTTGGAAGGGGGAATTCATCCTTTGGGCATGCTTTATTCAGGTCCTTAAAGTCTATGCAGATCCTTATGCCCCCAATTGGCTTTGACACTGGTACTAGATTTGATATCCATTCTAGATAATCAATGGGTCTAATGAAACCCACATCTAGTAGCTTCTTAAGTTCTACCTTTACTAATAATGCTATCTAAGGATGCATATTTTGAATTTTTGCTTGATAGGATTTTCTCCAGGGGAGATGGCCAAATGGTGTACCATTAGTGTTGGATCTAGTCCAAGCATATCTGCATAGGTCCATGCAAAGTTTACCTTCCTATCGTTGATGAATGTTGCAAATTTTTCTCTCTCTTTAGGATCAAGCGATGTCACATGGTATGTTATCTTTTGGTCTTCTGTTGTGCCAACATTTATGGACTCTACTTCCTCTACCAGGAGTGTTGATTTTTCTTTATATTTTGATATGGGGATATTGAACCCTCCATCGTCAGGTGCCTCAAGGAGGTTTTCACCATCAAATGCATCCTTTATTTTCTTCTTTTCCAAATCCGATAGAGCCACACTATGGTTTTCTCTAGGGGATTGTATTTTAATTTTTATGTTTTTTCTTTCATTTTCGTGACTAGAAAATTCAATCTCTCCACCGAAGTATGCATCTTGTTTGAGTTCCATGACTAACCTTGCTTTGCGATCTCCTGTTGGTATGTTTGTTTGAAGTCCCATGAACTCTATGATTTCCTCATCATTCTGGAATTGATCCAGAACAAGTGTATGTTGTTGTTGGTCCCAATCTATTAATTGTGGGTAGCAAAGTGGTAGGCTATCATCATTATCCACAAAGATTATGGAGGTTGTCGAAATGGTGAGTATGGATCTAGTATCTTTTTCCCATTGGGTTTCTAGGTTGTCATTACTAGAAGTGGGGAAGTCGTATCCAGTGATAAAGGAAGGGGAATCCAATTTGTATTTGTTAAAGTCTATTTCAAGATAGTAATAGACATTGCGAATGGTTTTGATAAACTAGAGAGGGAACTTATCAATGCTAAATTTGTCAAATAAGTCTTCGACAAGTAAATCATTGTCCATGATATGGTAAATATCGAATTCCTTAATGCTAGTAGAAGTTTCATATTTCTTAAAAGAGGTTCATCCAGTTTTTGGAGGAACCATGTCCTTTGGCTTATAACCTAGTCCCATATTTTTCTTTCTCTGTTCCACTATAATGGGCTCTTATTGGCCTTGTTTGTGTAGCCCAAGGCAACCTATTCCTTGATATCCCATTTTCTTAACTAATTTATAACCTCTACTCCTAGGATTAATTAGAATGGGTTGTGGATTTTCTAGTTCTTTCTGGTCTTCTTTGTAAATCATGGATGAGAAGTCCTCTTTGAATATTTCTTCATCCTTCATGTCCCCCAACTTGGTGAAGACCGTGGGTTTGGATATCATTTTCACTATCTGAGTATGCTTGATCTCTTTCGAACCTCCATAGACTTTGGGTGTTGGTGGAAGCATGTCGATGCAGAATGCTTGGTTGAAGTGGTAATTCCCATTACCCCTATCCAGTACTTGAACCTTGGTTTCCATTTTCGGTTGCTCACTTGGTGTGATCTTGGTTGAGCTTGATGGTAGCTTGGAAGGGTCGATGTATGAGAATGAATGGAAGGATATGTCATTGCTAGGTATGCATTGGATCTTATTATACTTCTCTTCCAACTTTGCACAGAAGTGGAAAGGTTCAAGATCAACATATAAGGTCACCTCTTTTCCTTCATGGGGGAACTTTAGGCATTGGTGAAATGTTAATGGTACTGATTGTAATGCATGGTTCCAAGGGAATCCTAGGAGAAGGTTATATGACAACTCAAGGTCAAGTACTTGACATGTAGTTTTTGTGATGGTCGGTCCTATCTGCACTGGTAGCCTAACTGTCCCTTCCAAATTCCTTTCAAGGTCATCATAGGCCCTTATAGTGATACTCTTTCCTTTGTCTATAACATCATCAAAATACCCCAAATGTTTGATGAATTTTAATGTATACATGTTTAGACCCGTGCCATTATTTATCAATACTCGCTTGACCATGTTTTTATGAACACCAACCTCTATGTAGAGGACTTGGTTGTGGAATGTTCTTTGTGGAAGATCTTTCTCAGAAAAGACTAAATGATTGTTGGCTGTAACTTTTCCAACCATGGCTTGGAACTAACAAGGATTGAGGTCATTAGGGATTGATTCTTCCAATTCTTTTTCCAATATCTCCCTATGAGTGGGTGATAGTTTTAGAAATTCTAGAATTGAGATTAAGGCCAGGGTCTTCTTTATCTATTCCATAATGTTGTAGTCATTTGATGACTTAGTCATGGGTTTAGGAGGGGCTCCCTATGTTGTGACTCTTCTTCGATGGATACTTATGTTATAGTTGTTGTCTCCACCTCATATAATCACTACATTTTCCCTATTATCATCATCTTGCGAGAGAGTTCCTAAAACTATGTCAACATAGGTATAATTAGCATTGTGGTACTCTTAGTCTTTTCCTTTTTCTTTCCATTTAGTGTGGTTTAAGATTGGGTTCGTGTATATTTGAAGGTCCTTGTTTTCAGAATGGTGTTCAACATTTATTTCTCTTTTGTCTATCAATTCTTGGACGAGGTGCTTGAGTCGCATGCAATTGTTTGTTGTGTGTCCTTTAATCTTGTGAAATTCACACATCTTTTTCATTGTACCATGGTGTTTTGAAGCTCGGTTCCTCATAGTTTGGATGATCATTAGGCTTGATGAGGTTTTTTTGTACTAGCTTACGCATGACTGTCTCAAGTGACTCACCTAGTAGTGTGAACTGCCTCCTTGGTTGATCATATTGCCTTTGTTTCCCTCCTTGATTTGTTTGTTGGTTGACTACCTAATTGTTCTTGGGATAGGTAAGTTGGTTATTTTTTGTACCATTTGGAACATAGCTTGTTTTTGCCACTTGCGATTTGTTTTGAGGTGGGTTTTGTGCATTCCAAACTACTCTTGTGTCCACCACTCCATCATTCATAACATTTTTATTCTTGGCCTAGACTTTATGTTTCTCATTTGAACTAGAAGGATTGTCTCTTAGGTTGTTTATCTTGATCACCCCTCTTGCTATGAGGGCCCTTTCTCTATGCAATCCCTTCTTAATGGCTTCTTCAAAGTTTTTGGGACACAGCATGGTAAGTTGGTAGTTGAATTCTGCTTGGACATTTGAAATGAATGTGTTAACTAGCTCCTTGTTGGGAATAGGCAATTTGCATCAACTAGCCTTATGTCACCATCATTGAAGGTATGAGGTGAAATTTTCCCCTTGAATTTGCTTAATTTTATATAGATCTGTGATGGTAATATCTTTCTCTTTGAATGAGAAGTGTGTTATGAACTTGCTAGATAGTTCATTGAAGGTTTTAATTCTCGGTGACAAATGAGAAAACCACTCCATAGCATGACCTGTAAGGTTGCATGGAAAGAGACTCATGAGGTAAGCATCATTATTTTGTACCTCCATACATGACACTAAGAAATCTCATACGTGTTCTACTAGATCTCCTCTTCCTTTGTACTTGTCGAACTTGGGTATTTCAAAGTTTTTTGGAAAAAGGTAGTGTAGTGAAGCGATCAAATGGGAAGGGACATATTTCCTGAAAGGTGTAGATCTTCTTTGTTTTCCCTACCTGCATGTCTGCTATCTTTTTGTTCACTACTTCTAGTTGTAGTTCCATCTCTATTTTTGGTACCTTTGTTTTCAAGTCTTGTGTGTAATAGCCTTGTTATCCCACAATGTTTGTTTGGTCATAAGGTTGATAGAATGGGGGTATTGAACCTTGGTAGTTATTTTGAACATAGGGCGGGTTAGGTCCTTGTTGTGTGTAAGGAGGGTTAGCTCCTTGTTGAGTGTAAAGAGGGTTAGCTCCTAGTTGTTGGGACAAAGTATAAATAAGGTTACCCTGTTGATGTGTTAGCAGGACACCTTGTTAGTAGGATGAATTGGGAAGGGTACCTTGTGGTACACCTTGTTGTTGGTATGAACTATGTTGAAGGTTTCCCTGATGGTGCATTGGCGGGTTACCTTGTTGATGGGACGACTGAAGAAGGGTGCCCTATGGCACACCTTGTTGTTGGGATGGACTATATTGAAGGTTTTCTTGATGGTGCATTGGTGGGTTACCTTGTTGATGGGATGAATGAAGAAGGGTGTCCTATGGCATACCTTGTTGTTGGGATTGTTGACTATACTGAAGGTTTCCTTGATGGTGCATTAGTGGGTTATCTTGTTGATTGGATGACTAAAAAAGGGTGCCATGTGGCACACCTTTTTGTTGGGACTGATTTGGAAGGGGGCCCTATGGTCCACCTTGCTAGTGGTACTGATTTGGAAGGGGAACCTATGGTCCACCTTGCTAGTGGTACTAATTTTGAAGGGGACCCTATGGTCCACCTTGTTGATGGTACTGTGTGTTTTGGGAAGGGTTGACATATAAAGCATTTTGAGGTACATATTGTTTTGGTGTTGGATCGCTGCTTTGCGGTATATACTGGCATGGACCTCCTTGATACTGTTGTGCCACTATCGCTTGTTCGATTTGACTTGGTTTTCTATACAATGGGTTTTCCATGGGTTGACCATTATTTTGTGAGAATAAGAGTGACATGTTTAGAATCTCTATGGGTTCGGATATCTATCTCACAACTGAGTCATCCCCTAAGGGAATAATAATAGGATCTTTGAGAGCCTCCACATTAAATTCTATTGGTAATTTAGCACCACTCTGTGCTAACTTGAAGAAGTAAGTATTTGGGTCCTTTATTAATAATTTTTCCATCAATTTGAGCACCTTGAGGTTGTTGGAATGTTCAAATAGTTACTCATCATCTATTTCTTCCTCAGTATCAACCTCTTTTATGACTACTTTGTTTGGGTCCTAGTTTGATTACTTCATCACATCTTGTCGTTTTCAATTTATCTCTTCCTCACTAAATGTGTCTTTGTATGTGGGTCTCTTTTGAGGTGTTTCAAGGTCATTTGGTTTATAGCCCCATGGGCCCCCTTCATTGTTTGTGGTGTTTTTTGGTGGTACGTTGGCGTTGTTCTTGTTCACTTCCATGTTCTTCCTATGTTGTGATGTCGTAGTTGTCATAAACAATTTCCAAGCTTTTGTGAACATTTTCGTGACTCCTAACTATGGAATGAAAAATGCTTTTATTTTTGGATTTTTTGGTTTTAAGGAAAATGAAAATTGCTTTTGTCTTTGGATTTTCTATTGAAGATATAAGGGTGGTTGGCCCATAGAAAAGTGTAAATAGAAATGGTCTACTCGATTTTGATGAGTGTGATATCTTCTCAAGATGTACCCTTTGGAAAACTTTAGAGTAGGACAGTTCTTTGAAAGCTAGAGTATGGATTTTCACTTAAGGATTTTTCTCTTTCCAGATATCATGAAGGAAGGGTGCCTATTGCCACACAGGAGGTGGTAACACGAGTCTTCTGGCTGCTAGGTCTTCTTTCTCTTCCTCTTTATCCAAGATGTTTGCTACGTTTCTCCACTGGTTGGGTGTTTTGTTCTTCTCAAATATGAAGGTCCTTAAACTGCTAATGATATTAGTTTGTTCCCCTTCAATATGTGTGAGACTTGGTTGGAGGATTAGTGCTATAAGGTTCAGTTTTTGAACTAAAGCAACTAGTCACCAAATAGTCATATGGTGAAGGTGTGGATGTTTTGATATAGTTTGTTATGAAGCTCAATACCCTAAGGTCTGAGTGTTGTTTTGGGGTGAAACTATTCTTGGATCTCAAAATGCTGAAAGGCCTGGATTGATATCTCACTTCTTCTTCTAGAGGATATGTTGTGGAAAATCTTACTTGAACTAGTCGTGAGGTTCAAGTAACTGTTGATATCTTAGAAGTGTGAGTGAGGGAATAATCTAGGTTTGTTTGTTTCGATTTTGATTTCCAAAAGTAGGATGGAATGTTGAGAGTGGATGGACTATATGACTTATTTGGGTTTTCAATTGTTTTTTTCTAACAAGGATCTTGTAAGCAGCTTTGGATTGTCTTTTTGATTTTCTACAGGACAGAGCAATAGTGATGGGTTTTGAGCAAAAGTGACAACTTGTGAACAAAAGTGACCAGATTTATCAATTGTGGCCTGAAATTTGTCAAGTGCACAAGTTTCTGAGAAGCAAGTGCGAGCTAAAATGTCAAGTGCAACCTATGTATGTTAGTCAAAAGTGAGCTTTCTTGGCAATTGTGAGCAGTTTTTAGGCAAGTGTGCCAGATTCTGAGAAGTGAGTGCAAGAAAAAAAGGAGAAAGTGTGTTGGTTTAGCATCAAGTGCACAAATTATGTCAAATGCAATTGATTTTCATTGGTGACATTTGTAGGACAGAGAGAAAAAGTGAACTTTCTCTAGCAAGTGTGAGTAGTTTTGGATCAAGTGGGCTAGAAACAGTAGCAGAAGCGGCCTCTGTGTAAATTGGTTTTCAAACTTTAGTATTTTGGGCAGCAATGTTGATTTTTTTCTTGCAATTTTTGGATGTTTCGATATTTTTCCAGATGTGGCAAGTGATACAACTTTGATTGACTCAAAAATCATGCACTTGTGTGACCTATATGTCTATGGATTTTGAGTTGTGAAATCACGATACCCAAACCATAGTTTCCAATGTTTACTTTGAGCCAATGTAGCCTAAAATTAAAGCCTAAATATTAGAAAACCTTTACGGAGATCCTTCAAGGAGTGCAAATATAGGGCTTCTTTTAAAAGCATACACTAAGTCAAAGGGTTTTTGGTTCAACCATCATGTTTAGTGTTTCTTTCAATATGTTCTTTTTAGCTCAAGCACAATGTTTGATGTCAAAATTTGTTTTGAATGCTTTTGGTAAGTTTTACATAAACAAACATTACAAACCTAGAGATAGAAACCATCCTTTTAGGTAGGCTTGCCTCATGCTCCAAAGGGATGATTTTACATGCAACTTATGGTGTAGGCCTGAAGTCAGACATGGCAAGTAACTTCTCGGAAGATAATTTTGATGCACCACTTTCAAAGAATGTTTTTGGATAAAGGGTAGCCTCTAAAACATTTGGTTTGTAGTCATGTTTTGGGGTTATTAGTTTCGGGTGTCTATACATGCGGCATTTTGTTCAATTAAGAGGCCTCCTAACCCTTGCAAGTTTTTACGTATCACATGGATACTAGGGGAGACTGACGTCAGTATAAAATAGCCTCAATCGATGGGTGATGAAATTTCCTCACACCCACAATAATTTATATAGCAGACCAAAATAGAGTACCACTTGGGTCACCTATGAGTTCTCCAACATGAGATGTGTCTCAATAGGTAGGCCCTCTAAAGGTATACTTTGAAAATAAAAGTGAAAAGCTCAAAAAAATTTCCCTCACCCAAGATCACCAAAAGGTGCAAGGGGAGAAGACAAATATCTAGCTTGCAAAACACGGAATGCACATAATACAATTCATTTTAATTTGATTCTTTTTAAGCACCTTGAGCAGTGCTATCCCAAAAAAGTGTGAATAAGATATCAATGGTTCTTTTTGTAAAACCATCCAATGGAAGTGTTCTAGATATTAGTCAATACCATAGCAAAGGTGCAAAACAAAAGAATGATTTGTTCATTTTTAAGCCCAAAACTTGAGTGTTTCTAAATTGATCTTGGTCTTACTTGGTCAACAAAAATGAATGTGAGTGTGTGTCAACAAAAGGAAATCGTTTGGGTCAACCAAAAAAGCATCAAACATTTAGATCACCAATTTTGACAACCCTTAAAAAGATCCATTTTTTAAAGCACCAATTTGAAAGTGTTTGTTTGTGTTGTTCTTTTTATGCACCAAATTTGAAGCATTTTCTAGTCTAGAAAGCTTTGAAATGGTTCATTTTTAGAACACCAAAAATTGAAGTGTTTGTTTGTGTTGTTATTTTTAAGCACCAAAATCAAGGGTTCTTAACTTAAAAAGCATTGAAAATGATTCATTTTAGAGGACTTAAATTGAAATTTTTGTTTGTTTTGTTCTTTTTAAACACCAAAATGAAGGATTCTTAATTTAAAAAGCATTGAAATGATGAAACTCTTTGAAAATTCATCTTCCCTACAGAAAAAGTGTTAGTGGTTTCTCAATCCTGCATACATAAACATTAATACCTATCACACATTCAAATTAGGCATTTGTTAGCATAAAAAACCAAAATTCAGCTTGCAAATCTTGGACACAGGTTTGACAAAGAAAAAGCATAGAAAAATTAGCAAGTGCACCCTCTATCAAAGAGAAAAAGCACAAAAAAATGTAAGTGTGCCCTCTGTCAAAAGACAAAGGTGCTAGAAAAAGGAAAAGGTGCCAGTTTCAAGGTCAAGTGGGCCAATTTTAGGGTCAAGTGTGCAGATTTCATGAAATTCAGTGCAACAGCTTCCAGAAACCTGTGTGTGAAGATTTTTCTAGAGCACCTTTGGGACCTGTAACTTCAAAATTTACTCACGAAATCGTTAGTGTTGAGGACTCGTGTCCCATTGGGCATGCAAAAATGTGAGGGGGAAAATAATAGAGCATAAACAAGACAAATGCAATGAGATTGAAGCTAATCTAAATCAAAAAACACTAATCTAGATCTATTCCTTCACTCATGAAATGACTATCTAAGCTATTGAAAACACACAATTGAAATCCTACGATTATCAAAATGAATTCAAAGCAAAGTAAAGGTTGCCATCCCATGTCAGAGTGTGTTTGCAAGATGTTGGATTGTTCATATCACTGTGAAGCCTCCATTGTTGTGTGCAAGAAGTTTTGATGCAATGTGTGTGTTGGTTGATCGAAGATATGTTGAAGCTTTGTCAATGGTGATTAGGAACATTGGTAGTACTTCGTTGTGCAAATGATGTTGTTTCTTCGATCCTTTTTGTGAGGAAAGAGGTTTGTTATATATAAATTATGTTTTTAAATGGACGATCAGGATTGTGTAGTAGAATATCTTGATCGACGGTTGAAAGATGTTGAAAGGATTTAGACATGAATAATCTGTGTAAAATAAATTACATAATTTGTGTGATTGAAGAAACAGATTGAATAATCTGCGAAATTGAAGAAATCAATTTGAGCCTTCAATGGGATTGAAGAATAGACTAGTCTGTTAGGAATAGATTGAGAAATCAATGGGTCATAATTTTCTCAATCAAAAATGTGGTTGAGAATGATTAATTAATTGATTTAATTAACTACTTCATTTTGGAGTTGAACGTGCAAATCAAGTTTGACTTCTGCAAACAAAGTTGCATTAGTTTTCATTTGATTTTTGATGATGATTTGAATAGTTTATTCAAATTTGGAGGGAAAGTGAGTTAATTAAATTATTATGAATAAAGTGATTTAGCGACGTAATTTCAAGGTACAGATGTTTAGACCTACACCATTATCTATCAACACTCTCTTGACCATGTTTTTGTTGACACCAACTTCTATGTAGAGATCTTGGTTGTGGAATTACTTTTATGGAAGGTCTTTTTCGGAAAAGACTAAATGGTGATTGGTTGTGATTTTGCCAACCATGGCTTGGAACTAATTCGGATTGAGGTCTTTAGGGACCGATGCTTCTAATGCTTTTTCAAGTATCTCCCTATGTGCGAGTGATAGTTTTAGAAATTCTAGGATTGAGATCAAAGCAAGAGTCTTCTTTAACTGCTCCATAATACTATAGTCATTTAATGACTTAGCTATGGGCTTAGGTGGGGCTCCTTGTATTGTAACTCTCCCTCTATGGGTAGTTACGTTAAATTTGTTGTCTCTGCCTTGTATAGTCACTACATCCACCCTATTGTCATCTACTTGAGAGAGTGTTCCTAGAATAGTGTCACCATGAGTGTAGTTAGCATTGTGATAGTCTTAGTCATTTCCTTTGTCATTCCTTTTAGCATCATTTGGAATTAGATTGGTATATATCTGGAGGTCCTTGTTCTCAAGATGATGTTCGACATCCACTTCTCTTTTGTCTATCAAGTCTTGTATGAGGTGCTTGAGTTTCCTACAATTGTTTGTTGTATGTCCTTTATTTTTTTGGAACTTGCACAAATCCTTCTCGTTGTACCATGGTGTTTTGAAGCTCGACTCCTCATAGTTTTGGTGATTGTTAACCTTGATGAGGTTTTGTTGCACTAGCTTATGCATGACCATCTCAAGTGACTCTCCTAATAGAAGGCCCTTATAGTAATGCTCTTTCCTTTTTCTATAACATCATCAAAATACCCCAACTATTTGATGAATTTCAAGATACAAATGTTTAGACTTGCACCATTATCTATCAACACTCTCTTGACCATGTTTTTTTGGACACCAACTTCTATGTAGAGAGCTTGGTTGTGGAATTAATGTTGTGAAAGGTCTTTTCCGGAAAAGACAAAATGGTGATTGGTTGTGATTTTTCCAACCATGGCTTGGAACTAATTTGGATTAAGGTCTTTAGGGACTAATGCTTCTAATGCTTTTTCGAGTATCTCCCTATGCGCGAGTGATAGTTTTAGCAATTTTAGGATTGAGATCAAAGTAGGAGTCTTCTTTAACTGCTCCATGATATTGTAGTCATTTGATGACTTAGTTATGGGCTTAGGTGGGCCTCCTTGTATTGTAACTCTCCCTCGACAGGTAATTACATTACATTTGTTGTCTCCACCTCATATAGTCACTACATCCACCCTATTGTCATCTACTTGAGAGAGTGTTCTTAGAACTATGTCACCATAAGTGTAGTTAGCATTGTGATAGTCTTGGTCCATTCCTTTTTCATTCCTTTTAGCGTGATTTGGAATTAGATTGGTATATATCTGAAGGTCCTTGTTCCCAGGATGATTTTCAACATCCACTTCTTTTTTGTCTATCAAGTCTTGTATGAGGTGCTTGAGTCTCATGCAATTGTTTGTTGTATTTCCTTTAATTTTTTGGAACTCGCACAAGTTCTTCTCATTGTACCATGGTGTTTTGAAGCCTGACTCCTCATAGTTTTGGTGATTGTTAACCTTGATGAGGTTTTGTTGCACTAGCTTATGCATGACCATCTCAAGTGACTCTCCTAATACTGTGAACTTCCTTCCTTGTTGATCGTATTGTCTCTGTTGCCCTCCTTGATATGTCTATTGGTTACCTGCTTGATTATTTTAGAGATATGTAAATTGGTTGTTTTGTGCATTATTAGAAGTATAGCTTGTTTGTGCCACTTGAGGTTTTTTTTGAGGTACATTTGGAATTTTCACATTTCATATTGCTCTTGCATCCACCACCCCATCGTTTGTGACATTTTTGTTCTTGGCCCAAATTTTAGGTTTCTCATTTGAAGTAGAGGGACTGTCTCTTGGGTTTTTTAGCTTGATCACTCCTCTTGCTACAAAGGCCCTTTCTATGTGTAGCCCTTTTTCAATGGCCTCTTCGAAGTTTGTAGGACACAACATGGTAAGGTGGTAGTTGACTTATGCTTTAACATTTGAAACGAATATGTCGACTAGTTCCTTGTCAAGAATAGGTGATTTGCATCAACTAGCCTTATGTCGCCATCGTTGAAGGTAGGAGGTGAAGGATTATTCTTGACTTTGCTTAAATTTGTATAGATTTGTGATGGTGATATCTTCTTCTATATTGAATGAGAAGTGGGTTATGAATTTGGTAGAGAGTTCATCAAAGCTTTTAACTCCTAGTGGTAGATGGAACCACTCCATGGTGTGACCAGTAAGACTATGGGGAAAGAGTCTCATGAGGTAAGAGTCATTGCTTTGGACTTCAATGCATGCTACCAAGAAATATCTCACGTATTCTATTGGATCTCATTTTCCTTTATATTTATCAAACTTTGGTATCTCAAAGTTTTTTGGAAAGGGAAACATAGTGATGGAATGATCAAAAGGAAATGGACATATATGTGAAGGATATAAGTCTTCTTTGGTTTCCCTACTTGCATGTATGATATTCTCTGATTCAATGCTTTTAGATGCATTTCCATCTCTGTCTTTGGTATGTTTGTTTGGGAATCCTACATGTAGTGACCTTGTTTGCCTACCATGTTTTGGTCATAAGTCGGGTATTGCTAAGGTACAGGACCTTAGTAACTATGATGGGTGGAATGAGAGTTAAATCCTTGTTGAATGTAAGGAGGGTTAGATCCTTGTTGAATGTAAGTTGGGTTGGCTTTTTGTTGCTGAATGTAAGGAGGGTTAGTTCCTTGTTGGTGTTGTGGAGGGTTCCCTTGGTAGTACGTTAGCGGTACACCTTGTTGTTGAGACAAACTATACTAAAGGTTTCCTTGATGGTGCATTGGTGGGTTACCTTGTTGATGGGAAAAATTGGGAAGGGTACCCTATGGCACACCTTGTTGTTGAGGAAAACTATATTGGAGGTTTCCCTGATGGTGCATTGGAAAGTTACCTTGTTGATGGTATGAATTCAGAAGGGTTCCCTATGGTACACCTTGTTGTTGGGATGAACTATTTTGAAGGTTTTTATGATGGTGCATTGGGGGGTTACCTTATTGATGGGAAAAATTGGGAAGGATGCCCTATGGCATACCTTGTTGTTGGTATTGTTGATTGGAAATGGGACCATGTGGTCCACATTGTTGTTGGTATTGCTTATTTGGAAGGGGTTCATAAGACCCTCCTTGTTGATGGTATTGTTGTGGGAATTATCCTTCTTGATTTTGTAAATTTTGGGAAGGGTCAATGTATGAAGTGTTTTGAGGAACATTTTTTCCTGGTGGAAGATTGTTGCTTTGTTGTATGTATTGGGCTGGACCTCCTTAGTAATGTTGGGCCACTGGCACTTGTTCGATTTGAGTTGGTTTTCAATACAGGGGGTTTTCCATTGGTTGACCATTGCTTTGTGAGAATACAGGTGGTATGTTTGGAATCTTTGCAGGTTCAGATATTTGTCTCACAACTAAGTTATCCCCTAAGGGAATAAGGTTAGGATCTTTGAGAGGTTCTATGTTAAAGTCTATTGGCAATTTAGCACCACTTTGTGATAATTTGAAGAAGTAAGAATTTGGGTCCTTTTTCAATAGTTGTACATCAGTTTGAGCACCTTGGGGTTGTTGGAATCTTGAAATAATTCTTCATCATTTATTTCCTCCTCACTATCCACTTCTTCTATGATCATACCTTTTGGATTCTAGTTTGATTGCTCTGTCACCTCTTGTCGTTTGTGGTTTATCTCTTCCTCACTAAATGTTTCTTTGAATGTGGGTCTCTTTTGAGGTGTTTCAAGGTTATTTGGCTTATAGCCCCATTGGCCACTTTTGTCGTTGGTGGTGTTTGTTGGCGGTATGCTAGCGTTGATTTTTTTCACTTCCATGTTCTTTCTATGTTGTGATCTCATAGTTGTGATAAAAAAATGCCAAGCTTTTGTGAATGTTTTGTGACTCCTAACTATAGAAAAGAATGCTTTTGTT
Organism: Sequoia sempervirens; assembly: GCA_007258455.2. Taxonomy (NCBI): domain Eukaryota; kingdom Viridiplantae; phylum Streptophyta; class Pinopsida; order Cupressales; family Cupressaceae; genus Sequoia; species Sequoia sempervirens. The sequence goes on from VDFB02034941.1 coordinate 72,999, forward strand.
TTTGGATTTTCTGTTTTAAGGAAAATGAAATTGCATTTTTTTTTGGGATTTTCTATTGAGTATTCAAGTCTAGTTCACCCATTAAAAAGTGTCTATAAAATTTTCTTAGTGTTGGTGTAAATAAAGTCTTGTACCTAGTTAATTCATTACTAGGGGACTTATTTACATATTAAGTTTACTTAGGTCCTAGGAAGGAATCTTTCTAGAAGGTGTTATTTGTCATTAGTTGTTATCTTATCTTTTGACTTGTAACACATGTGAATCTAGGTAAGTGTGATTAGTTGTCTCATGTCATATGATTAAGACACTTTTCATAATCCTATGACATCTTGTATCTCACCTTGGCTATATAACCAAGGGGTTTCTACTAAATTTTTCATTCATTGAATCATATTGATAAGAATACAGTTTATTCTTGTCATATTTTATTATCTCTTTGTGCTTTCCATTTGGTCTCAAGATCTTGGTAGCCATAGCTAATTATAACATGGTATCAAAATGGGTTGGGTGCCATTGGCTAGCCTTTTTCTAAAGAGAGATGGTAAATCTTGAAAAGTTGAGTATACTCTTCTCTTGCATTGTATGATGATCTGGAGAATCATAAAAACTTGATAGAAATACCAGATTTGGAGGGAGTTCAATTTTTGTTTCTTTATTGCAGGTTCATATCAGAGCTTATTGGTGTAATCCTAAGCTCGCCATTGTGTCTAGAAGGTTTGAGAAAGTTGATTTTTCCTTTTGTTTCATCCAAATCGGACATATGTGGCAGAATATATGAGGGTTTGAAACTGAAAAGTGGTTGCTAGATCTAGAAGGTAGCTGCATTTTTGGAGCATTTTGGGTCAAATTCGACCCTACCATCACGTCTAGAAGGGCCAAAAACCTTAAGATCAACTGTTAATTCGTCCAAATCAGAGCAATTGTCCGCTGAGGCAAAAAAAATTGCTCAGGGAGTCATACAAACCCTCAAGTTGTCATAATTATATAGGGTACAATTTTTTTAAAAAAATTCTTATATTTTTCAGCTTAAAAAAAATTGAAATTTCTTTGTAAATTTTTTATTATGGCCGATATATTTTTCCTAAAGTTTTATTAGAGAAAAATAATTTTAAGAAAAAAAAAACCAGTTATTTTTGCGGTCTACAGACTAGTTAGTCTGCAGCCACATACTATTGTACGCACTATGTACTCACGGGCCTACATTTACCTCTGGTAGGTCCCACTCTTAAAACAACAGTCAGGGTTTAATAAAAACCATCGTTGTTAATAAGCAATCCGACATCTTCTACATACTAGCGAACATTTAAAAAAATTGGCAGTCACTAAAGTTTTGGCGAGAAATTTAAAATAAATTCGGTGAAGTACAGATTCGAGATTCCCCAATGAGTATTCCATGTGAATATTCCCATCAGTCAAAGCACATTCCCTCAGCAGTCAGCAATTGCCCGACATCCAAAAAGATGTCAATTTTAAGCCAGAAATACAATGAATATTTTGTCATAGGGGAATATTCCTTTTTGATGGGCGCTAGGCCATCAAATTTAACCCTGCATGTTGCTAATGTCAATACTCCTAAAAAAAATTTGCCCCCCTCACCAATGGAGTTTTTTTATTTTGCAGTCAAACTTCGAAGCTTCATAGCTTGCTCATTTTGACTCCTTTTTTCGAGCAATTTTTTTGATTTGGGCTAATTTTTCACACTCTTCACAGTGTTGTAAACATATTTTGGTTTTGGTGTCTGTATTTTCTAGAAATTGCAGATTCTCATAGGTGTTTTTGCTTCGTCCTCATTTTGGGAACTTCATGAGCTCATATCTTGCTCCTATGGTAACATTTTTGGGTACAATTTTTTTGAAAGTGCATATTTTTTTGTGTACTTTTTAGTGGTATGATCAAATTGATCTCATTTTGTACCAAAAATTATACTTGTGTATCTAGCCTATTTTGGCATCTGTAAGCATTAAGATCAAGTCTAGCTTATTATTTTTGGCATCTAACAACTGTAAACACACTAAATATAAAGTGCCAAATCAAATATTGCTTGGGGGGGTTTTTTGATTGAGTAATTTGGGGGGGGGGGGTATCTTGGTGCATTCTTTTGATTTGTTTGCTTGTGCTCTCTCATTTTCATGGATCATTCTAAGGTTCCTTTGCTCACATCATATAATTATTCAACATGGCATCAAAATGCATGGAGTATTCTAATGACTGAAGGTCACTCTCTATATGTTGAAAATAAGGTACTTGAACCTATAGATGTAGATAAAAAGATAAAATGGATGATTGAACATACCAAAGCTCTTGGATGTTTTCGTAGACTAGTTTCTCAAGATTTTTTGTTCCAAATTGAATCATGTAAAAATTCTCATGAAGCTTGGCACAAATTGAAAACATTGTATGGTACTACATATGAAGTAAGAGCCTATCAAATTGATAATGAATTGATGAGCCTTGATCCTAAGAACTTTGACAACATCCAAGACTACATCACTAAGGTTAATGATCTAAGAGAGCAATGTAAAGCATGTGGAATTGATAAGAATGACATTCAATTGGTCTACAATACAACGAACAAACTTGGTCCTGATTATGCTTTTTTTATTTCTAGCTTTCATACTCATAGATTGGCTATGGGGTCTGCATATACTACACCTTCATCTGCATCATTTTCTAAGATGTTGATACATGAGCAACAAAAGCTTATCTCAATGGGTCTCCTCAAGACCTCTAAATCTTAGGCATTGTTGGTTAGTCAACTAAAAGAATCAAAATTAGATAAGAAACAAAAGAAAGAAAAGAATAATCAACATTCAAATCAATCAAAGACAAAATCCTCTTCCAAAGGGGAATCATCTAAGAAGGACAGGCCTACTTGTGCATATTGCAAGAAGGATGGACATGAAGAACACTATTGTTATGAGGACATTGATGAGTTGAAACATCTTCTCAAAAAGAATCATATTGATTTTCCTTCTACAATTTCTGAATCTCCTCCTCCTTCTTCAAAACAATCTAAAAAGGACAAAGGTCAAGCATCTACACCAGGAAATAAAGGAAAATCTCTTTGTGATTTTCCAAGTCCAAGAGTAGGGAGATGGCTTCTAGATTCAAGAGCATCTTATCATATGACATCTTTGCAGTCTATATTCTCTTCTTTTCAACCTTGTACTACATCTCCTATCTTGATGGAAAACAATACATACATGAGTGTAATTTGGAAGGGATATATTGGTTTTGGGGACAACACTTTTTAGGATGTCTTGTGTGTTCCTCATTTGATGAACAATATTCTTTCCATATATTAGATTACACATGGTGGAGATAGGAAAACTATGTTCACACCTGATTCAATCATCATTCACGACTTGGAGAGTAGAGAGATCATTGCTACTGGGGTGGTTGATCATTCATCTCGGTTGTATACCTTTGCAGATTTTGCATCTAATGATGACATTGTTCCTTCGGTTGTTGATAACATTTCAAGTATGAACCATGATTCAGAGGAGACATTTGTCTTCTTGAACTTGGAATTCTCACATCAGATCCAGTTCTTGAGTCATGCACTTCATCTCCTCCATCTATTGTTGTAGTTGAGGATGCTTGTAATTCTATAGTTTTGGTTCCTTGTGATTCAGTGCAATAGGACATACTTCATCTTTCAGATTTGGCTACTTCGAATGACTTCTTGGCAGGCATTTCAAACTTGTTTGTGGAGTCTCATATTGCAAATTTGGGAGACATCATCGATAGCATTCATCTTCTCTTTGATGGAGAAGATCCCTCTTCAATTGTTGTGAGGGAACACCTTGACCCTCTTGTTCAATCTCTACATGATCATTCTTTGCAGTTTGACGTGAGTGTGGATACTTTTGGAAAATATTTGGAGGAGGCTTCTTTGACTTCAGAGGGGATATCTTTTTCTTTGGATTATGTTCTACATTCATCTCTACTAGATTTTAGATTTTCCTCTTCAGCAGTGTGGCCTAGAATGCCTGTTTGGAGTGTGTCAACTTTCAGCATCGACATGGAGACACTTGATCATGCTTCAAAGACATCATCATAAATCATCCATATTCTTGACATCCTGCATACATTCATGGTTTTGTTTCTTCCCAAGGGGAGGAATGTTGTTTGACGAGATTGGATCATCTTCAGCATTCAATGTCGAGCTTCTACCATCATTGCAGGAGACTCAACATTGAGGGGCGGATGCATTGTCTCTCTTCTTCTTCTTCTCTCTTATGGGGAGTTTTTTCCTCACATGGGGTTTTGGCCTTCTCATGCATCATTACTCGATTATTTCACATTTCTTTCTTTTTTATATTTCATCTCTCTTTTGGGGAGGAGTTTTTTCCCACTAGGTTTTCTCCTTTTCTCCATTTGTGAGAGATTTCATTTCATTTGCATATGTACATGGGTACCTAACATGGCCTAGTGGTCGGGACCCATCTTTGTGTCATTTGCATAATAATCTGCTACTCCCTAAGTTGCACTTAAGGGGGGGTGTTGGTGTAAATAAAGTCTTGTACCTAGTTAATTCATTACTAGGGGACATATTAAGTTTACTTAGGTCCTAGGAAGGAATCTTTCTAGAAGGTGAACTAGTTTTCATTAGTTGTTATCTTATCTTTTGACTTGTAACACATGTGAACCTAGGTAAATGTGATTAGTTGTCTCATGTCATATGATTAAGACACTTGTCATAATCCTATGATAGATCTTGTATCTCCCCTTGGCTATATAACCAAGGGGTTTCTACTACATTTTTCATTCATTGAATCATATTGATAAGAATGCACTTTACTCCTGTCACATTCTATTCTCTCTTTGTGCTTTCCATTTGGTCTCAAGATCTTGGTAGCCATATCCAATTCTAACACTTATCAAGAGGTCCTGGTTGCAATAATATTTCAAGATGTGTCCCTTGATAAACTTTTGACTACGACGCTTCTTTGACAAGCGGAATATGGACTTTTGTTTAAGGACTTTTTTCTTGTCAGAGATCATGAAGGATAGATACCTATTGCCATGTAGGAGGTGGTAATACGGGCCTTCCGACCTCAAGATCTTGTTTCTCCTCCTCTTTATCTAGAATGTTTGCTACGTTTCTCCACTGGTTTGGTGCTTCTTTTGTCTCAAATATGAAGCTCCTCAAACTGCTAATGATATTTGTTTATTCACCTTCAATGCGTGTGATACTTGGTTGTATGATTGGTGTTGTAAGGTTTGGTTGTTGAACTAGAGCAACTAGACGCCAAATGCTCATAAGGTGATAGTTTTGGTGTTTTGATATGGTTGTTGTGATTCTCAAGACCCTAAGGTTTGAGCGATGTTTTGGGATGACACTATTCTTGGAACTCAAAATGCTAAAAGGATTGGATCGATGATTCACTTCTTCTTCTAGAGGATATGTTGTGGAAAATCTTACTTGAACTAGCCTTGAGGTTCAAGCAACTATTGATATCTTAGAAGTATGGGTGAGGGAATAATCCAAGTTTGTTTGTTTTGATTTTGATTTCCAAAAGTAGGATGGAATGTTGGAAGTTATTGAAGGACTATATGATGTATCTTTGTTTTTCGATTATTTTGTTTCAACAAGGATCTTGTAACTAGCTTCATATCATTTTTTCTTATTTTCAGCAAGATATAGAGCAAGAGCGATAGGCTTGAGGCGAAAGAGACAAGTTTTTAGCAAAAGTGAGCAATATTGTCAATTGCAACCAGGTTTTTGTCAAATACACTAAGTTTTGAAAAAGCAAGTGCACATATAAATTTCAAGTCCGATCAATTTTCATTAGTAGTTGTCATAAGACATTGAGAAAAAGCAAGCTATTTTTGGCAAGAGCGACCAATTTTGGTCAAGTGTGGCAGAAACAGTAGCAAAAGCGACCTTTGTCTCAATTTTGTTTTCCATTTTCCATATTTGTGTTGGAAAGAGACACTGCACAAGTAATTTGGTGTTGTCATTGATGACAACCCTAGTCAGTGATTTGATCCACACGTTGGTAGTTGCTTATACTAGAACTCAGAATGAAGTTTTGTGATTAACTGTCAAGTTAGAACAGGGCATCTGAATAGAATTGTGTTCATCGATTCATATGCAATTTTTTGTTATCATTTTGAGTTGTGGATCTTAGGGAAGATACTTCAATGTACAATCTATGTTTTCCTTGAATCTTAGAGCCTTGTATCAATCTGTGTGCAAGTTAGAAGATCTAGTTGATTGATTTTCAATTTATCAATGCGAGAAGGCCAACTAAGTGAATGTAGCGTGTTGTGGATATTCGAGGAGTAATTGTTTAAGTTTTTTTGTGTTTGAGCATGTTGATTTGGGTCCTCACTATGTTGTGGTTGACTTTGGTTGGTGCGCATTGAAAATTATTTGTGGATTGAGTCGACGGTTTGTAAATATTTTATGTTTTATTGAAGCCAACATGTGGTTGGTTAAATTTTTAGTTGCGAATATATATAAGCGATCATTTATATCATTTTAATATATGTACGAAGTGTGTTGATGAGTGTTGTGGAAGTCAGAGAGATTGTAGAGTGATTATGCATAGTTTTACTTGTGCATAAAAGGATTTGTGATGTGAATTAAAGCAGATAGGGCAATAGAGTAGAATTAGACAGAAGTTCAAGAAAGTGATTAATGTGCTTAACCAGAACTGTAATCAGGCATTAGTAGATGCTATTCTCTTAGTTCAAATCTTCTGGATGTAATCCAAATCTTTTTGTGAGACAGTGAATCTTCTTTTGTATTTGAGCAGTGAGCTCTAGGTAGTGTGCCTGAATGCATGTGCATTCCTTTTTGTAAACACTTATCTGAGTACTCAGATCATATTGTGGATTGACCTCCACCATGGTTTTTCCCCTAATAGGGTTTCCACATAAAAAATACTTATGTTATGGTGTTGTGGTTGCTTGTTTTATGTTCATGCATATTTCTTTTGGTTGAATGTTATAAGTGCTTTAAAGATCAGATTAATAAGGTTAAAAATTGTTGAACACTCATTCACCCCTCTTCTCAGTGTTCCTTGATTCCAACAATTGGTATTAGAGCTTAGTTCCTCAGAAGAAGTTTAAAAGCTTGGGGAAGATCCGAGAAAGTGATTCAATGGATTCAAGCAGTCTTCAACAACAACTTTTGGTGGCACTAGATGATCTTGATCAGTCCAAATCCGAAGTCCAAGAATTGCAAGCAAGCCTCATGAATGCTGAAAAATTCATTCAATCATTGAAAGATAAAATAAATAAGTCCATGGAGAAGAGAAGGGAGTTCTCTGTGATCAAATCAAGCAGAAAGAGAGTAAAAGCATTGAAGATGAACAACTGAGTCAAGCCCTGAAGGAAAAGACAGAAGAATGTGAAAATTTTGCCAAAGATAATGCAGTCCTAAAGCATGAGATGGAATCTATTATGATGAGGATGACCAAGGAGATTGGAGACAGAAAGAAGAATGAAGAGAATCTTGCTCAGACCTTGAAAGAGAAATCTAAAGAATGCAACCAAATTACTGATGGATTCAATTAGTTGGAGCTTGAATTGGAACAATCCAGAAATAATGAAGAAGAGCTTGAAAAGCAGATTGTTGATCTCATAGATGAACTTGCTACTGAAAATGAATTCAAGGAGAAGTTCAAGATTAGCTCAGCCAAGCTTGATGAATTGATTAAAATTTAGAGGACTAAAGGTGACAAGCGAGGTCTTGGATATGAGAAAGGAGAAAGCTTCGAATCTAGACAAAGGAGATTTAGGCAAGGAGATTAGATGAACAAAGTTGGAGGGTATTCGGTAAGACAACCTAATGCTCAAAGGTTCAATGGTTAATGTTTTGTTTGCAATAAATTTGGTCATATGGCTACTCAATGTAGAAGCATAATGAATCCAAGTGGTCAATCATTCTCAGGTCAGTGCTTTAATTCAATAAGTATGGTCATAAGTCAAATGAATGTAAAAATATGTCAAACAACTTTCTCAATAGAGATATTAGATGTTATACATGCAATAGATTTGGCCATATTGCTAACCAATGCAGATCAAGAGAAAATCAATGGAACAACTGGTCTGGACAAAGAAATATGGTGTGCTACAATTGCAACAAATCCGGTCACATTGCTAGATTTTGTAGAAGTAGAAAGGGTCCGATAAATCAAAGGAAAAACATGCAGAAAGATGAAAAGGGAAAATGAAAAGTTACTACAGATGAGATCAAGAAGCAAATGAAGAAGATATGGGTGAAGAAGAGTCCTAATGCAGGAAATGATTCCACACCAGAATCTGGTTCTGGCAATTGCTCTGAGAATTAGTTTAAGGCCTCTAGCCTAGGGGGAGTTCTCAAGAAAATATTTTAACCCCCTGTTGGTAGTTGGTATCGGAATGTGGAAAATTGCAATGATTGCATTAGTGATGTGCAGATGTTTTGGAATGTCTTGTGGAGAGAATTTATGCAAACTTGAAGGTCCACAAAAGAATTTTCTTTCACAGTATATGAAAATAGGGTATCTAGAAGACCTAGGGAAAAAGCATTTATTGCGATGAAAAAAGTTAGGTGCGCGAATGATAAAAAAGTCATTTCTATTCTACATTTGTCACTTTTCATTTTGAGAAGAAGAAGGTTGGAGAGCTCTGAAGAAAATTTTGGTGAAGTTTGGCGAAGATTCAAGTCTGAAAGTGATTTGGTGATCAAACCCTAATCCGGCGAAAGGTATTTATCCAAAAACTCATGAACTTAAAAATTTTGGAAATGGCTGCTCCGTTGGTTGTGGACATTAAGGATAGACCCCATCCAAAATTCAAATGGAACTCATTCAAATCCATTGAAACAGAACCTTTAGGTGCATTTTCCTCCATTCTGTATGGTGTTTTGCATATCAAAGATATTAGGGCATACATTCATGCAAATGTTGAAGAATTAGGTAGCTCCCAGTTGTTGAATTTGTACACCAAACACATTGTGGGAAAAGATCTCCATGTAAAACCTAAATTCAAATCTTTGGAGGAGAAGAAGTTCACATAGATTGTGAAATTTCTCTTGTTCAAAGAAAATGAATGGGTTTGGTACATATTGAGTCGAGTGCATGCCAAGTTTATGTGATTAAGTCAACCTTTTAAGATCACAAAGGAAGCTATAAGGATTGTTACTGGTTTAAATTCATCTATTGGGTTGCCCACATTGAAAGTTGTGAAGAATCAAACAGTCACAAATGCAACTAGTTTAGTGTTGGACAAGAGAGCTATGACAATTCATGATATTATTGAAGTAGATGTCAGATTTTCCTCTATGGTCATTGGGTACAAGATTTATCACTCCAACCAAGACAATTATGTATCCGGTACAACAATCAATGCATCATATGTGATGGTCAAAGAAAATGCAGATTATGACCTATGTGAGTTACTCTGGAGCCAGTTAATTGAGAATCTTGGAAAAATCAAGAAAGATAAAAAGAATTCCTTCAAGTATGGTAATTTGTTGTTGTGTTTATTCTTCTATTTCATGAATGAAGTTCTGAGAGTTGGAAAAGTGCATTGGCAAGGTGATAAACCTGTAGTTGTTCAAATCAGAGATATCTTGTATGGAATTGGTGATAGTAAAGCTAGAAAAACTGCTATCTAGGGTTATTTCAAGAATTTTCAAAATGAAATGCAAGCTAGGGAAAGGATTCCTTCATCTATTGTGGAGAAATACAAGGACACAATTTGCTTCATGGTTGATATTGATCAATGTTTGATGGAAGTTGTTGATCCTAAAATAGTGTGGATAATGCCTATGGGTTATGAAGTTGAGGAACACATTTTGGAGCTATATGCTCAACACTTATTGAGTAAACCTTGGGATCTGATAGAAGAAAGGTTTTGCACCTTTGAGGAAAAGAATATGGAAGTTCATACATAATTGAAGAAGCTAATGATAATCCAGAGAGTAAGAAAAGAAGTGGAAGCCTTTGCAGAAAGCATGGGTATATCAGCTGAAGCTGTAAGGGAAGCTAGAAGGAAAATAGAACAAGTTGAAGTAGGAGAACCAGCTAGAACTGAGTTTGATAGTCTGGAAACATCCTCTATCAGATCTAGATCCACAAGGAGCTTTGCTCTCTCATCCAGTCTTGCAAAGAATTCAAGTCCTGTGAAAGCTCAAGTCAAAACATCTGGTAGAGAAGGAAAGAGGAAGAAGGACAAGAGCACAAGAGTCTATGTTGCTATTTCTGAAGATGAATAAACTGAATCTGATGAAGAGATAAGAGAAATCAAGCATAAGGGCTCAAAGGCAACAAAAGTCACTAGATTCAAAGTATCCTCAAAGGTATATATGACACTAAAATTCCTATGGAGACTGAAGCTCCTAAAGAGTTGTCAGGTGAAGAAGTATAGATTCCTGAAGCCAAGGAAGAATCGGTGATTGAAGAGAAGAAGGTTGAAGCAAAGGAGGTTCATGTGGAAGCAAGAGACACTGCAAAGGCAGTGACGGATTTTTTGGAAGAGCAACAAGAAGAGTTTGATCCTAAATTGATTAAAGGTCCTATTAACTTGGCTACGTTATCTCCCATTGAGAAACTAAAATTTGCATCATTTGCTTAAGCCAAGGCAAGGGAAGAGATTTTGAAATCTCATATTGAAGATAGTGAGTTGTTAAATGTTGCATCTAGTATTCTGGAGAAGATTATGCCTTCATATGTCAAGGATTCATCTGATTCCCCATCTAGTCAGCTAAAGAAACTTGTCAATTCTGTCAGTACTCACTTTGAGTCACTTGAGAAGTCAACTATGGATAAGGTTCAGAAGGAGTTTGATGCTAACAGGTTCAGTAGATTGAAGGGAATGATTGCTAGAGATAAATCTTTGTTAGTTACCTATGTAAAGAATATTCAAAGTGCTTTGTCTGAAGGTGGAAACATTTATAATTCATGTTTATATTTGTCTAAGTTCACTGAGGACACTGAAAAGAAAATGAAAGAGTATGAGAAATAGTTAGCAGATATCTCTCAAGCATTTGATCCTCTAACCGTTTATGTTGGAAAGCAAGTAGGTCAAGTCATATCCCTGCTTGACAAGATTAAAAGTCTAAAGCATGAAGAATGAAAAATTGTTGAAAGAGTTTGTGAGCTTAGAGGATTGATTGGTCCTAAGATGGAGACAATCCTTAGTGCATTGAAGGAAGCACAAGATGTTATGGCGGTCAGTGATCCGACGAACCTTGAGTCAGCAGAGATGCAATCTTATCTGTTTAGTGGTCACATGACTATCTTGGAGAACCTCAAAAAGAGCTAGGACACTAGTTTGAGCTTGTTGAAGAGTAATTTAGCAGACATATTCAAGTTTATGTAAGTTGTAGAAGCATGTTTGTACATATGCAATAATTTTGTTTGATTTTTGGTATGCGGATTCCCACCTTTGCTATGGTTGTTATGATTCTCAAGACCCTAACGTTTGAGCGATGTTTTGGGATGACACTATTCTTAGAACTCAAAATGCTAAAAGGCTTGGATCAATGATTCACTTCTTCTTCTAGAGGATATGTTGTGGAAAATCTTACTTGAACTAGCCTTGAGGTTCAAGCAATTGTTGATATCTTGGAAGTATGGGTGAGGGAATAATCCAAGTTTGTTTGTTTTGATTTCGATTTCCAAAAGTAGGATGGAATGTTGGAAGTTATTGAAGGACTATATGATGTATCTTTGTTTTCCAATTGTTTTGTTTCAACAAGGATCTTGTAACTAGCTTCATAGTTTTTTCTTATTTTCAGCAAGATATAGAGCAAGAGCGATAGGATTGAGGCGAAAGTGACAAGTTTTTAGCAAAAGTGAGCAATATTGTCAACTACAACTAGGTTTTTGTCAAATGCGTTAAGTTTTGAAAAAGCAAGTGCACATATAAATTTCAAGTGCGATTGATTTTCATTAGTAGCTATCATAAGACGTTGAGCAAAAGCAAGCTATTTTTGGCAAGAGCGACCAATTTTGGTCAAGTGCGGCAGAAACAATAGCAAAAGCGACCTCTATCTCAATTTTATTTTCCACTTTCCATATTTGTGTTGGAAAGAGACATTGCACAAGTCATTTGGTGTTGTCATTGATGGCAACCCTAGTCAGTGATTCGATCTGCACGTTAGTAGTTGCTTATACTGGAAGTCAGTATGAAGTTTTGTGATTAACTGTCAAGTTAGAATAGGGCATCCGATAGAATTGTGTTTATTGATTCATATGCAATTTTTTGTTATCATTTTGAGTTGTGGATCTTAGGGAAGATACTTCAATGTATGATCTATGTTTTCCTTGAATTTTAGAGCCTCATATCAATCTGTGTGCAAGTGAGAAGATCCAGTTGATTGATTTTTAGTTTATCAATGCGAGAAGGCCGACTAAGTGAATGTAGCATGTTGTGGATATTCGAGGAGTAATTATTTAAGTGTTTTTGTGTTCGAGCATGTTGATTTGGGTCCTAACTATGTTGTGGTTGACTTTGGTTGGTGCGCATTGAAAATTATTTGTGGATTGAGCCAACGGTTTGTAAATATTTTATGTTTTATTGAAACCGACATGTGGTTGGTTAAATCTTTAGTTGCATATATATAAGCGATCATTTATATCATTTTAATATATGTACGAAGTGTGTTGATGTGTGTTGCAAAAGTCAGAGAGATTGTAGAGCGATTATGCACAGTTTCACTTGTGCATAAAAGGATTTGTGATGTGAATTAAAGTAGATAGAGCAAAAGAGTAGAATTAGACAGAAGGTCAAGAAAGTGATTAATGTGCTTAACTGAAACTATAATCAGGCATTAGTAGATGTTATTCTCTCAATTCAAATCTTCTAGATGTAATCCAAATCTTTTTGTAAGATAGTGAGTCTTCTTTTGTATTTGAGTAGGGAGCTCTAGGTAATGTGCTTGAATGCATGTGCATTCCTTTTTGTAAACACTTATTTGAGTACTCAGATCATATTGAGGATTGACCTCCACCGTGGTTTTTCCCCTAACAGGGTTTCCATGTAAAAAATCCTTGTGTTATGGTGTTGTGGTTGCTTGTTTTATGTCCATGCATCTTTCTTTTGGTTGACTGTTATAAGTGCTTTAAAGATTGGATTAATAAGGTTAAAAATTTTGATTCACCCCCCCCCCTCTCAGTGTTCCTTGATTCCAACAATTTGGCAGTAGCTTGGATGATTTTGTTTGATCTATTTCTAGATTTAGCAAGTGATATCATGTAATGCCACAATCAAATCTTGTGTGACCTAAATGTCTATATTTTAAGCACGTTTTCCTCCATGAAAGCTCAAAGTTCATAGAGGTAGAAATGCTAAAGTTATAGTTTCCAATGTTTACTTGTCCCTAATGCGGCTTGAAATGTGAGCCTAGATATCCAGAAACCTTCAAAGATATTGTTTTACAATATATTTTTAGGACTGTAAATATATGGCTCTTTTCAAAGGATTCACACTAAGTCAAAAGGGTTTGTTGTTTTAGAACCATGTTAAGTGTTTGTTTTGATGTGTTCATTTTGAATTCAAGCACAAAGTTTGATGTTTCAATGTAAGTAATAGATCTTTGGCAATTTCGTGAAGACAAAGTACACCCTAGGGATAAACACTTCTTCCTAAGTGGGCTTACCTCATGCCCCAAAGGGATGATTTTACATGCAACGAATGGAGAGGTTTTTACGATCAACCATAAGTCCAACTTGGTAAGTAACTTCTTGGAATCAAAGTTTTGATGCACCACTTCAAAGTATGTTTTGGATAAAATGGGTTGCTTCTACAAAAATTGGTTCTTAGTCATGTTTCAGGATAACTGGTGTCTATACATGCGGTGATTCACTCAATTAAGAGGCCTCCCAACCCTTTTGGGTTTTTACGTATCACACAGATACTGAGGGAGACATTTGTCGAGATATAGAGCATCCACACCAGGTGGGTGAGAACTTTCCTGACACCCACAATAATTTATATAGCAAACCAAAACAAAGTACCACTTGGGTCACCTTTGAGTTCTCCAACATGGGATGTGTCTCAAAAGGCAGGCCCTCTAAAGGTATGCTTTGAAATGAAATCAGTGTGCGAAACTCAAGATGATTTTCATCACCCAAGATCGTCGAAAAGGCGCAAGGGGAGAGGATAGTCACCTAGTTTTCCAAACACAAAATATATAGTATATACTTCATTGCAATTTGATTATTTTTAAGCACCTTGAGTGGTGCTATCCCCAAAATAAATTGTGAATAACATAATAGTTTTCTTTTTAATTGCACCAAAGTGAAATGTTATGGACTTCAGACAAAGATATCGCAATGTGCAAGACAAGAAATTGATTTGTTTATTTTTAAGCCCAAAACTAAGTATTTTCTAGATCCTTATTTTATTTGGTCAACAAAATGAAGTCGAGCGTTCATCAACAAGATGAAATCGCTTTGGTCAACAAAAAAGAAAATATTTCCTTAAAGCTTTGAGAAGGTTCATTTTTAGAGCACCAAAACCGAAATGTTCATTTGTGGGGTTTCTTTTAAGCACAATTTTGAAATTCTATAACTTAGGAAAGCTTTAAAAGATTCATTTTAGAGCACCAAAACCGAAATGTTCATTTGTGGGGTTCTTTTTATTACACCAATTTGAATTTTTTTTTAATCTAGAAAACTTTGAGAATGTTCATTTTAGAGCACCAAAATTGAAATGTTAGTTTGTGGGGTTCTTTTTAAGCACTAAATTAAAATTTTCTAACAATGAAAGCTTTAAAAATTTAGAATTCTTCTACCGTTCATCTTCCCTGTAGTAAATGTGTTAATGGTTTTTTGGATAAACACCCATTATATGTCTGCAAATCCTACATAAACAAACATTAGTACCTATCACACATTCAAATTAGGCACCTGTTAGCGTTAGAAATTAAAAACTAACATTCAATTTTTAGAGAGAAGCTTGACAGAGAAAAAGCGAAGGACAAGTAGTCAAAAGCGGCCTCTGTCAGAAAGAAAAAGCATTAGAAAAAGTCAAAAGCACCTTTGTTTTGGAAGAAAAAGCATATAAATCAGTCAAAAGTGCATCTATCAAAAAGTAGAAGTGCAGGAAAATATCAAAAGTGCCAGAAAATAGGTCAAGTGCACTGAAACCGTGAGGTCAAGTGCAAATTTTTTTTGGAACTTGTGCATGAAGATTTTTCTAGAGCGCTTCCAGAACCTACAACTTCAAATTTAGCTCATAAAATCATTAGTGCTAAGGACCGTGGTCCCACTAGGAGTGCCACAATGTGTAAGGGGGAAATTGAGAAGATACAAGATCGGATTGATGATTAGAAACTAATCTAAACAACAAAATGTTAATTGATTTATGCCAATTATTCACAAAATGTAACTATAAAACTGAGAATTCAAGAATGAAATTGACAAAAAGCAATAACAATGAATTCAAAATGAAATAGATTTACCATCCTGTGTCGAAGTGTATCTGTATTGATGTATGTTGCATTGTTCAATTCAATACGAAGCCTTCATTGTGCATGCGAGAGCTTTGAAGAACGTGCATGTGTTGATCCAAGATATGGTTTGAAGCTTTGTCAATGTCGATTAGGATCTTGGCATTACTTTGTTACATAAACTGTATTGATTCTCTAATCCTTATTTGTAAGGAAAGAGGTTTGTTATATAGATTTTGTGATTTCGAATGAACACTCTAGATCGTGTAGTAGAATATCTTGATTGACAGTCAAAAGATGTTGAGAGGATTTAGATGGGCATAATCTATGCAAATTGATTACGTAATTAGTGTGATTGAAGAAATAGATTGAATAATTTGTGGGATTGAAGAATGAATTGATTAGTCAAAAAATAGATTGATCTGTTAAGAAATAGATTGAGCAATCGGTGGTTCATAATTTACTGAATCAGGAAGTGGGTGAGGATAATTAATTAATTAATCTTTTTGAGTTGAACATGCAAATCAAGTTTGACTTTTGCAAACAAAGTTATTTATTTGATTTGACCTTTTTCATGATATTTTGAATAGTTTATTTCAATTATTCAAATTTTGAAGGGAGAGTGATTTAATTAATTTATTATGTTCTAATAATTTAATCGATTTAGGGGAATAAAGTGAATTAGCAACATAATTAAATAATTGGTGTTATTAATTAATCAAGAGGAATAAAGTTAGATTAGGACCTTATTAAATAAATGAAATTTATTTAATTGGTTGGATTTGATGAAAAAATGAATTAATTAAATAATGTCGTATTATTCAATTAATAGCAAAAATTAGATTTTTAGGACTTTATTAAATAAGTGAAATTTATTTAATTTGTTAAAAATGGTTAAAAAGTGAATTAATTAAATAATGTATTATTCAATTAATAGGGGAAATTGGGGTTTTTGAAGCTTTTTTATGTGAAATGCAGTGATATTCAATGAAATAATGAAATGTCGATGATGCGAAAAAATGTCATTTAAAGTGCATGATAAGTGTTAGATCAATTTTACATGTCTACAAATATAAATAAAATGGTGAGGATATGTTGTATATTAATTTGAATATCGAATAATACATATTATTAGTAATATATGTATATAAACATATAACAAAGTAGTTTTATATATATATATATATATATTTATTGTGTTTACATACATACATACATATTATATATATATATATAAACACATAACAAAGTAGTTATATATATATATATATATACATATACATATACATATTGTATATATATATACACATAACAAAGTTGTATATGTATATATATACATATAAAAACACATAACAAAGTCATATATATATATAACTACTTTATTATGTGTTTATATACATTTTATGGTCGAGAAATGCATTTAATATTCATATGAATGAGATTATAAATCTATATTAATATACATATATATTATAATAGGTATAATATATATATTTATGCATATTAATAATACATATTATTATGCATATTGTTTGATTGAAATTAATATATTGAAAGAAATTTTGAAAAAATGTAAGCGCATTATATAGCGCTGCCTTATTAAGAAATCAAGGCTTTAACAAAGCCAACAAAACTTAAATATATGCGGCGCATTACTATAGCCAAAAGTTTATAGTAAATATTGAATGCTATGTTAATAATATACTATGTTGAATGCATAGTTTACAAGGTATATTATGAGCTCTTTAAATAAGCAATCTAATGCCTAAGTTGCTACGCATAAAGTGCTTGAGAGAAGTGAAAGCCAAAGGATGTGAAGTAGGTAACGTGGAGCATGTACAATGCATGAAATAGGTGATGCAGGGCAACGCTATAGTCATTCATTATGAGTTACAAAGTTTGCAAATACAACACATCATATATGAAGACTCAGTCAAAAGTTTTATGAGATATTTGAAGTGTATTGAAACACAAACTTGGTCTTGCACAACAAACACCAAAATGCATGATAGAAGTTATAGGTGGTACCAAAATATGAAAATTGTATAGCAGATAGAAGTCTAAACTATAATATTTTTTCAGCGATGGAAGACCAAGTAAAATGTGGAATAAGTCGTGTGTAAGCTAGCACATTTAGAGTTGATTTGTTGATCTTTTACCTTGCATCTCTTAAATGAATTCTTGTTATCTCTATTTCAGTCGATTTGTTGCTCTGTTTTGATGAGTATTGTTTTTAAATGCTGCCACCAATTGAAATTAGTTGCTGAGTCGAACTTTATAGCTAAGAAGTGTCATACAACATAGCTTATTTTTAGGTAGCTAAGTCTCATATTTTTGTATAAATTAGGGAAGAAGATTACCTCATTTAGATGCATTATTCACTTGCATTCTACTGCATTTTATTTAAGTCATTCTTGTTTAAGTTGAGAGTTGTTTGTGAGGAGAGTTAAGTGAGAGTTATTGTAAGAATTTTTGTGTGTGGTTCAGAGAATTATTGAAGAGTCTTGGAGTGGATTGAGCTTGGAAGTTAGTTTATTTTATTTAGGATTAGCGTTTAGCAAGTATGTTATTCTACCCTCTTATATTTTATATGTTTTTGAAAAGATTGAGTGTAGTTGTTTTGTGTGGAAAAAGCATTGTTTTGATAGGTTAGGTAAAGATTATGTTTTGAAAGAATCTTAGTATATCTACATCTTATGATCCATACTTGAGTGTTTG
Source organism: Sequoia sempervirens (assembly GCA_007258455.2). Lineage (NCBI taxonomy): Eukaryota > Viridiplantae > Streptophyta > Pinopsida > Cupressales > Cupressaceae > Sequoia > Sequoia sempervirens. The sequence goes on from VDFB02034941.1 coordinate 91,114, forward strand.
TACATACTTTGTATTAAGGAGTGATTGCATTCATTAGTATTATATACTAGGGAAAGAAGAAGCTTAGAATAGCTTGTGAAGTATTTGTCTTCAAGTTATTGTGTATTCTTAACTATAGAAAGTTCATAGATTACCTTGGAATTAGATTATCCAATGGAAGAAGTAACTTGTATTTGATAGTATATTATGCTAGGTAAACCCTAGTGGTTAATGAGGGTGGTAATACAACAAAAGTGATGGCATAAGAGACATGTCATTGTTGATAGGTTGTAATGTTATGCAAACTAGATTGCTAGTGAACACTTGAATGATCACTTGATTGTTGCTTTACTTGATTATTGATTGGAACCCTAGGTTGAGAATAACCTACATGAACAATATGATCGTTGATTGTTGATTTTATCCTGGGATTAGGGTAAACTAAGAAGGAGATTACCTATATGATTAAGTTGATCACTTGAATTTGTTAATTACTATTGATTGGAGCCATAGGTGGGAAAACCCTATTTAGTTGGATTGTTACTTGATTGGTTGTTTTACATTCTTGACGTGAAGTTTTTTTTATTAATGAAAATATACTTTTTGGATAGTATTTTATTGATGTGAATTCACCCTCGCTTAGAGTCTTTTATTGTTGAGACTATACTTTTGAATGAGTCATTTACTGATATGATTATTCTTTTGATTGAGGTCATTTATTGATATGATTATTCTTTTGATTGGGGTCATTTATTGATAAGATTATACTTTGAGTAAAGTCATTCCTTGTTGAAGGATATACTTTTAGTTTGAACTTATTTATTGATACTCTTGAAGGGAGTCATTTAATGTTGAGATAAACCATTGATTGGAGACTTTTATAGCTGGTATTGAAACTTTGGTACTAGAGTCATTCAATATTGTGACATTATGATATTTTGTTTGGTTACTTGATAAGTAAGAGTTACTTGAATTACTTAGTAGGAATGTTATAGTCATAGGTTGTTCCTAGGGTTAAGGATTACCCAACAGAGGGAATTGCCTATGCGTAGTTTATTATAAAAGAGATAGGTTGTTCTTGGGGTTAATGATTACCCAATGGAGGGAATTACCTATGCATAGTACATGAATGGTCATTAAACAAATTGAGCTAGGATAGTGGGTGAATAGATGACACTTTTATATGAAACTTTGGCCAAAGTAGTGTAAGTAGCCACTATTTACACTGTCAATTCACTATGTCCAATATAGACAATAATGGTTCAGGATTTTCATACTTGTAGTTCTAGCTACTATATGATTAGGTTCTAGATTGTAGGGCACAACACTAAGCTCAGGAGGCTATTTTTTATAGGGTTTTACCAACCAATCTCTTCGGTGAAGGGTAGGGCCATTGTGCCATATGTGGTAGATGTGCGAGGGACTGCATTGGAGTCCATGGTTGGTGAAAAAGCACTTGGGTGATGCTTCTCCTCATCAGTTGGTGGTCGAGATTTGTAGGGCATTTCCTGGACCATTTGTTACTAGTGCTAATGAATCTCAGAGGAGCTATGTATGTTTCCTTATATCCATTTCTATGGAGGTTGTAATGAAAGAGATAATATCTTGAGATTTTATCTATGTCATTGTTTTGGAAAGATTGTAATATTCAATTATAAATGCAAATGGAAAGTGATGGAAATTCAAAGTTTTGTTCTCTGTGTTCTTTTTTATCCTACCTTATGTCTCTGTTCATCTATGGTGTTTGGGAAAAATCATAGGGTTGGGGTTTTACCTTTGTCTTCATGTAAAACCCTAGTGTTCATCTTACACCTTGGGTGGGATCTATTTGGCCGTTACTTTTTGGGAAGGTTTTAAAACAACTTAAGCCCCATCGCTTCTTTTAGGATTGGCCCTCTTTTTGTTTTATCATTTTATTTCCTTCACCTGACTTTATTTTTCCTAAGTCTTGGTTGGTCCTGTGTTCCCTTGCTAAAAACAACTTATGTCATTGTTTGTCATCGGCTTAGTGATGTCCCCTTATTCCTTTAATAAATATTTTTATTTTGCAGAGGGACAAGTTCGCATGACCGTAGATCAATCATCTTTTGATCTCAGTCGTTCCTCGCCATCCCGTGATGACCCCACCACACTATTTTGGTTCATCATGATATCACGAGTGAGCGCCACGTGTCTCATCTGGTGAAGCTGAAGGGATGATAAAATACTTTGATACATCTTTAATACATTATGCAATGGGTTACTAAAGTAGTTATGAGATGCACGTGTTTCAAATCAACAGAGATGTTATAATATAGGTAGGAAAGGTGCTCAATGATTAATGACAAAGTTGGCAACTGTGTTGGATGAATTGGATTGCCGATGGTTGAGATCCACGGTTGCTCGCCATCGCATGATCAAAAGTTGTGAGGTCTTTATTGATTGCGATATCATGAGCGGGCTCCACGTGGATTCCCTTGGCAATGCATAGTATGGTGGGACCCTTATTGTCATAAAGGATTGTGTCAGTTTGTTTTGAAGGCAGTCGTTCGATGATCTGACCAAGGTGAAAGATCAATGGCTAATATTTGAATCTACATCAAACGTGATTGGATCCGTTGGCGCAATGCGCAAGTAAGCTTTAATGGTAGACATGACATCTACTACCATGGTTTGATCAAAATAAAGCAACTATTCTTTTGCTTTTGGTGTCATAAAGCATTCAAACATCTTTGCGGAGCAGTCTCAAGGCCAAGAAGGAAGTTACAAGTTATTGCAACAAAGATTTGGATTTCTGCAAACACTAAGCCATGAGTTGATTTCTATATCTCCTAGTTATTCTAAATTCAAATTTGGGGGAAAATTGTTGTGTGCTTGTTGTAGGGTTTGTTGAAAATTGTTTTAGGGCTATAGGTTTTTGAATTGAAGGAAATTGCAAGGTTCTATTCTATAATTCCATATTTTCTGTTTAGCCCTAGTTTGTTTGAAGTTTGAAATTGCAAGGAAGCCCTAGTTTACTCAAGATGGCATCAACAAAGCAACACTCTGGCCAGATTGATTACTTAAGTAGAAACCTATATGATGATTTCCTAGATCAATTTCCATTGTCAATGAATGATAGGAAGAAGGGGTTGGTTTTGATGCAAGGAAAAACTCTAGGGGAGGGATTAGTGTATAATTGTTCCAACATAGCCGATGCTAAGGTTCCTCTTACTGGTCTAGAAATGTTCAGATTGTGGTTTGGACAAAGGAATTTTCCTCACCCCTTTTCTAATGGTTGGATGTACGATATGGGGAAGCTAGTGGTACCAAATGTGTTCCTTGATATAGATTTGCTTAGGGCAGTGGTTGCACGATATGACCTTGTCACACGGGTGATTCGAGATAATGATGGAGAGCTTCTGTTAAGCATCGACAGAGAGGAATTCTGACAAGTTTTTTATTTGAGTGAGCCTAGTGTGCTCTTGGTTCCTATTGATCTTGAGGAGATGAAACAGGAATATGGGAGGTTGAAATCATTTTCCAGAGCTAAGTTGCTCCCACCTCATTTGGCTAGGGCAGGGGGTTCAAAATTCTATGTTAGCCCTAATGACCAAGAACCTTTCAGACTGAATTGTTTTGCAAATCATTTCTTGGCCACCTTTTACTCATTGTGCCAAATTTTGGATTTTAACCCTAACACAGTGATGCCTATTGCTTACATGTTCATGGGGGTGCAAATACAACACCCTAATTTCTCAGTAATTTATGATTTTGCTTCTTTGTTGGTTGCAAAGATACATGAAGGGTTGTTGAAGTTGCAGAAAAATGATACAGGCACTCCATTCTTATGGTATTCCATGTTAATGTATGTGTTCTTTTATAGGAATGCTCAATTTTTCTTTGAGAAGATGGAGTTAAGGTAGTGGGTTAATTGAGAAAGATTTCCAGTGCAGGTGTGGACTGCAGATTTATCATGTAACAGGGAGAATGCCAGTTATGTGCTTTTTGACAATTGTTTTGCTTCCAAATTAAGAGCCAGGATGATGGTAAATATACCCAAGATTCTTGAGGAGTTGCATGATTTCCTTAGACCAAAGGGGAGGAAGCCAGAATTGAAGGTTTGCCATAACTAGGGTGATATTATTCCATACCCAGTCAGCACTGTCTTCAGGGTGTATGGCTTTCAGGGGACCCCTCATATACTGCCATACAATGTGCCAGCAAAAGTGGGATTTGTAGAAGTTATGTGGCAGATTGGTTGTATCCATGAGGAAAACCTTACTGGGAAAGGTAAGGGAACTTTTTTCCCAGATTATACTATGGTATCAAATTTTGTCTTTTCGAAGGGAGGCTGGGTACACTTTGGGAATTTTTTTGAAGAATACCATTTGAGGTGTGGTCCCAAACAACAACATGATCCTGAGGGATTCTTTACTCTTTTCAGAAAAAAGGATAAAAAGTGGTAAGTTTGTGCATGAGTTCAACTTCCCTGAAGACTTTATTAGGAATGAATTTGACCTAAATAGGCAGGAGTTGAACGAGGAGAAATGGGTAGCCTATGACAAGCTATTGGCTATTGTGCACAAGATGGATCCAAAGTATGAACCATTGATGGAATTCAATCCATATCATAAGAAAATTGACTTCTTGATGGGCAACTTTAAAGAAATCATGGGCACCTTGATGACCAAGAAGGTAAACTTGGAGTCGGACTTGGGCATACGGGAGCAAGATGCCAAGCCAATTGAAGTGAGGCCAGCTTACCAACCTACAGAGAGATGGCCTGTTTACAGAAGGAAGAGAAATGATAGTAGTGATGAGGAAGAAGAGGATAGAAAAGGAAAAAAATAATGAAATTGCCTACTCAAAAAGGTCCACAACTCAAAACGCCTGGGGAAATTAAAATTATTAATTTGGAAGCATCACTCAAAAATAGTCCCTCACCACCACCATCAGAGCCAAGCCCTAAAAGGCAAAGAATTGAACAATCACAAGAGGATTTGGTGGGTGAGATTGTTGTCACTGACCAAGACATGCAAATGGGTATGCCTTCCCCTCCTAGGCCGATTGAATTGGTTCTCTTTGATCTGGATATGAAAGGAAAATGTGTGCAAGATGCAAGAATGGAAGCATGTAAGGAGTTTCTAGATGATAATGCATTTGTAAAAACTCCAGTCTTCTTGCAATTAGTGTGGAGAATGAAATTGGAAGAATATCAAGATAAATGCAAGAGGAGAAGAGAATTGAGACCTGATAGGTCAGACCAGGAGAATGATGATGAAGTGAAAGCTGAACTAATGGAAGATTTCAAGAGCATCACTCCCGAGGAGGGAAGAAAAATGGTAAATCAAGCTGGTGTCTTGATCTTTCCTGAGTGGTGTTAGCTCTCAAAAATGCAGGCTGAATGCCTCAAGAGGCTGCCAATCTCCTGATACGCTTTAGGGTAGCAAACAAGGTCAAGAGAACTCAACCTTCTACTCTTTAGGTGCTACAAACCTGGGTGGGTGTACCTTTTTGAATAGTGCAGACTTAACTTGTGATTATCTTTCTTGAAATGCTTTGTCCACAATGGCAGATAACAGTGAATAAATGAAACCAAACTTGATAGCTATCTTCTGATCTAAATCCTAGAATGCTTAATTAACTGATAAAAAGAGATTGAATGAATTCAAATAATGAAATTGCAGAGACCAGTGCCTTGTTGGGTATGCAGAGTCAAATGAAACAGAAGTGGGCAACTTATTCTGGCAGAAAATCAAATTGCAGGCATATGATCTGTTCATAACTTGTATAAATAATGCAAGATTATGACCACTGAGCTCTACTTTAATAATCCAGATGAATCTCCCTGATTACTGTGATCAATGAAAAGGATTTAATCTCTACTTGAGAGAACCAGTCAATTAATCACACAAATATAGCAAATGTGCATTGATAAACCAAAATTAAACTTGTTACATCAATTTAAACAACCAGAAAGAATCAACTTGGAGACAGCTTTAGCAATACTTTTCAATAAGTTCAACATACAGTTGACACCAGAAATAACCTGCCACACCAGCTGATTTTCATTGAATTTGCCATTTTAAAACATGCACATAGTCTCTAATAAGAGAAAATTATTCTATTGTAACCATTCCTAACTACTGTATGTGATCTAAAATCTCCTCTTTCAATTACAATCGGGGTGCCTATTTATACTCCAGCATTCAGGAAAATAAATCAAATTGGAAATCCATGTCAGCCACCGTAGAATTTGGGCAAAACCAAGTCGGCCTGCAACGGTTAAAATTCCATATGCATGTCGGCCAACAGCATTTGAATCTCTGTTTTATTCGCCAACCATTTACCAAGACAGTCTTGAAGGTATGCCAAAGGCAAAATATTGCTTATCGTTGTCTACCTGTGTTCCCATGTTCCCTATGTTATCCACCTTCGCCGTGACCATCCGAGTCATGGAGATATCATATTGAAAACCCTTAGTCATACTGAGAGCACATATGTGTTACATTTGTTCTAATCGCTGACACACAAGAATCATCATACCGAAATGCTCCCTTTGTTTTATTCACTGTCGCCGTAGCTTCCATCTGTCGGGGGGACCTCTTGTAGATAACAATGTTTCACCGAAAGTCTTCAATCATCCTGAGCGTTGCTGAGACAAAATATTTTTCCTGCCGATGAGGATCCTCCATCGCTATAACCTTCAACCCTCGGTGAGACGTCTTGTAGAGCATTTTGTTATACCAAAACCACCGAGCTCACACCTGTTCACCAAGACATAGCCAATAGCTTGCCGAAAGAAAACCATTTGAACATTGTCAACAAGACTTGACCTTTTTGCTATGACCATATCTTGAAAATAAATTATCTGGCAGAAGTGAATCCAAATGTCATTCAACGAGACACCACAAACCTTATGCCAACAGAGTCCACATATGTCTCATCGGTGAGACCCTCCCGAATTTGTTGAGACTTACTCCAAATCCACCATAGTTTCACTAAAAATATATTCAAAGAGAATCCATGTGTAAGGTCGGCGAGACTGAAGGTCACTCGCCAAGACCTTAAAACGATAGCAATGACTCCCTCCGACATGCATCCATCAGTTTTCAGTCACCAAGACAATTAGAAATCGCTAAGACCTCAGCCTAATGGCCAAACTCATGCCAATATGCCCATCCTCGGTCACTGAAACAACACGAATGTCATGCCGATAGCCACCCACAGGAAAAAGCCAGTCGATGTAACAAAGAAAAGATCTTGCTGAAACACCTGCAACAAACGAATGTTAACTCACAATCAACATGGGTCGGGGAGACAGTAAAGGACCTATGTCGATATGAACCCAGACATGAAAAATGCATAACTCGATTGATTCAATGGGAAAATATGGCAAACTATAGATGAAATATGCATACGGTAGGACCAAATCTAGAAAATTATGATTGAAAACATATGTAAAAACATCAAATTTTTATAGTCCCAATAGTGGCTCCGTATGGGGATGAATGATAGTGAGATCATTACAAGGATCCATAATCTTTGGGTGAGTAGACCAAACACAAAATGAGCAAACAGTGAGCAGAATGGAAATGGAAATGAAGCATGAAGGAACGCATGCAAAATGAATGCAAGATGGAGATGAACCAGAACCCTAAACTACTGTGCATGGAAAAGAATTTTAAAGAGGACAAGCAAGAGTTGTCCATGCACTGGCAACCCTTAATCCTCTGTGCTTTGGTTTCACCTATTATGAGTTGTTACAATCTGAACTAAAACCAAGCTTTCCCCTGTCAAACACCTAGTTTTGTATTGAGTTCATCAAATTATTTTTGAAGATACTCATGCAATCTTTCTTGTCACTGTTATTGCAAGTTCTTAGAGTATCATCATGCTCGGTTTGGCCCAAAATCCCTACATCATCCTGTAATTCAAATTCTTCAACATCTTGGGACAAACCCCTGTTATTTTCAACATTCAAAATGCATGCATATGAAATACGACATTTTATATTATCTCTCTCACTATTATGAATTGTGAAACATTCTCCCAGCTGTATTGAAATTTTACCATCAAAGTGCTTCTTTTGAGAATTAAAAAATTCTGTCATATCAACATTGTCTGAAACATACAAATCTGAAACCTTTTGCACCTCTTTGAAACCCCCATGACTCAAATCTTCAATATTAAGCATATATGAACCAATCAAATTTGGAAGACTATCATCCTTGGTATGCAGACAAATGTCATCTCCACATGAATTAGAAATTTCAAAATCACATACCTCTTCTTGAATGGAAGCAGACTTTTGATCAACACCAAAATTTTCACCATCATTCCAAGAAATACACAGGGAGTCATAAAAATCTTTACACAAAGATCTTTCATTGTCAATACAAATGTAAACTGGACACAAATCTTCAAAATCACCTTCATGTATATATCTCTGATGTTCAAGATTTAGCAAATCTGAAATTTGCTCACTACTGAGTAAACAAGCTTCCATATTTTCATTACTACAGTCATACTCATTACTTTTGTCATCATCAAAAAGAGGCCCAGGATCATCAGAGAATAAAAAATCAGAAACATTACCAGCACAGTCATTTGTTCCATAACTTGGCACATCCCTTTGTTTATCTAAAAATACCTCTTGCTCAACATCAAGTGGATCTAAAAATACCTGAAATTCATTCTAGGACAAATTTTTGCAAAACATTATCTGATCCTCTTTTAAATCTTCATCATGCAATGGGTCTTGAAAAATTTGGAAACCATTCTCAAATTCACAACCCTCCTCCTCATCGAATGTATCTTTGTAGCTTTCAACTGCAGCTGGAGGTATTGTATACTCACTACCAAATGAATCAACATTTCTCATTGCCTCTTCATCCTGATCACCATAAGAGGTAGAAGGATCCCCTAGTTGCAGATCAAAATCCACAGGTGCATCCTCAAAATCTAAATACTCACTGGATCCCTCATAACACACACTGCCTTCCTTGTCACAATCTGTTATACAAGAGAGATCTCTTGTATCTTCATCTTCATTATGCAAGCTATCACATGAGTCTTTCTGACTTGCACATGTCTCATCTTCTATTTGTTGCATTGTTTGATCAATATCTTTGTCTTCATCAATGATGTCACAGTTATCTTCATATATTTTCTTGTCTACAATATCAGCCCATTCAACTAGTTGATCTAAATAAATTGGTATGTATGATTTAGGCCAATATACTGGGTTTGGCTCATACACTTTCATGAATTGCAGAATGATGTAAGACCTACTAGGTGGGAATTTAATAGGTATTTTCTTAGAAATATCAGTCATTCTGCAGAGCAAAGAGTACCCAGATTCTCCTCTATATCTCCTTATACCAAGAAAGTCATCCAAAAGATTTTTGAAGTATTCATCATCTTTAGATTGTTGGTTTTGATACATACCTTGTTGCAGATTCTGACTGACATCTTCAAGTGGGCTAGAATTATGCTGCATGTGACATTGATCACATTGGCATTACACTTGACACTGATCACATTAGCATTGTACTTGACACTGATCACATTGGCATTGTACTTGACACTGATCACATTGGCATTCTTGATAACTTGCCAATCTTTGTCCAGGAGGGACTGGATAAACACTTACTTGCTCTGATGGCTATGGAGGATAAGTGCTTTGCTGTGCATGATATGTATCACCTCCATAGAAATTTCCATTTGTAATATCAGGCGCTCGGGGGGCCCAACACCTTCCCACACTTGTGTATTCATCTTCATTGCAAAATTCTCCTAATTGTAACGGTTGCTGGTCCAATTGCAGCCTTTTCCTTTGCCATTCTTCTATTTCCCTTTTCTAAGACTCATACAATGCTTTAACCTCTTCATAAGTTAAAGATTCATAATCAACTTGAGGAGTCTTATTATCAATAGGTCCGCCCTGATTACCCTCCATTTTCAGATCATTGTATGTCAACCTACTGCTGCTAGGAGGAGCTCCAGTATGACCTCCCCTGAACTGAGATCTTCCATTCATGATTAACAGCTGCAAAAATTATTTCAGAGTCGCCACCTACTTTTCCAAAAGTAGGAAAATGATTTTTTCTGATCTTCTCCTAGCGGAATCACTCTTTCTGAGATTTCTCAAATTACAAATTTTTCTAATGCAGACTTAACTTGTGATTATCTTTCTTGAAATGCTTTGTCCACAATGGTAGATAACAGTGAACAAATGAAACCAAACTTGATAGCTATCTTCTGATCTAAATCCTAGAATGCTTAATTAACTGATAAAAAGAGATTGAATGAATTCAAATAATGAAATTGCAGAGACCAGTGCCTTGTTGGGTATGCGGAGTCAAATGAAACAGAAGTGGGCAACTTATTCTGGCAGAAAATCAAATTGCAGGCATATGATATGTTCATAACTTGTATAAACAATGCAAGATTATGACCACTAAGCTCTACTTTAATAATCTAGATGAATCTCCCTGATTATTGTGATTAACGAAAAGGATTTAATCTCTACTTGAGATAACCAATCAATTAATCACACAAATACAACAAATGTGCATTGATAAACCGAAAGTAAACTTGTTACATTAATTTAAACAACCAGAAAGAATCAACTTGGAGACAACTTCAGCAATACTTTTCAATAAGTTCAACATACAATTGACACCAGAAATAACCTGCCACACCAGCTAATTTTCATTGAATTCACCATTTTAAAACATGCACATAGTCTCTGATAAGAGAAAATTATTCTACTGTAGCCATTCCTAACTACTATATGTGATCTAAAATCTCCTCTTTCAATTACAATTGGGGTGCCTATTTATACTCCAGCATTCAAGAAAATAAATCAAATTGGAAATCCATGTCAACCACCATAGAATTCGGGCAAAACCAAGTCATCCTGCAACGGTTAAAATTCCATATGCATGTGGCCAACAACATTTGAATCTCTGTTTTATTCGCCAACCATTCGCCAAGACAGTCTTGAAGGTATGTCGAAGGAAAAATATCACTTATCATTGTCTACCTGTGTTCCCCTGTTCCCTGTGTTATCCGCCTTCGTCGTGACCATCTGAGTCATGGAGATATCATATCGAAAACCCTTAGTCATACAAAGAGCACATATGTTTTACATTTGTTCTGATCACCAAGACACAAGAATCATCATATCGAAATGCTCCCTTTGTTTTATTCACTGTCGCCGTAGCTTCCATCTGTCGGGGGGACCTCTTGTAGATAACAATGTTTCACCGAAAGTCTTCAATCATCCTGAGCATCGCTGAGACAAAATATTTTTCCTGCCGACGAGGATCCTCCGTCGCTATAACCTTCAACCCTCGGCGAGACATCTTGTAGAGCATTTTGTTATATCGAAACCACCGAGCTCACACTTGTTTGCCAAGACATAGCCAATATCTCGCCGAAAGAAAACCATTTGAACATTGTTGGCAAGACCTGACCTTTTCGCTATGACCATATCTTGAAAATAAATTATTTGGTCGAAGTGAATCCAAATGTCATTCGGCGAGACACCACAAACCTTATGCTGACAGAGTCCGCATATGCCTCATCGGTGAGACCCTCCTGCATTCGTCGAGACTTACTCTGAATCCACCATAGTCTCACCGAAAATATATTCAAAGAGAATCCATGTGTAAGGTCAGCGGGACCGAAGGTCACTCGCCAAGACCTTACAACGATAGCAATGACTCCCCCCGACATGCATCCATCAGTTGCTGGTCGCCAAGACAATTAGAAATCACTAAGACCTCAGCCCGACGGCCAAACTCATGCCGATATGCCCATCCTCGGTTGCTGAAACAACATGAATGTCATGCTGATAGCCACCCACAGGAAAAAGCTAGTCGCTATAACAAAGAAAAGGTCTTGCCGAAACACCTGCAACAAACGAATGTTAACTCACAAGCAACATGGGTCGGGGAGACAGTAAAGGACCTATGCCGATATGGACCCAGACATGAAAAATGCATAACTCGATTGATTCAATGGGGCAATATGGCAAACTATAGATGAAATATGCATACAATAGGACCAAATCTAGAAAATTATGATTGAAAACATATGTAAAAACATCAGATTTTTACAGTCCCAACAAGTGGTACATTGTAGATGCTATAGCTTTTAACGCTATTCTAAAGTCCAAGCACCCCTTACAAGATTCTAAAGAAGAGGTCAAGGTAGCATTGCAAGATTTTTCCTTCAGTGAAGAGTACGAGACCTTAGCAATTTGAGCTTCGGCCCCTCAAGGGAGAAAGCCAAATGTTACTGATATCAACCCAAATTTAAGAGGAGGGTTGATAATAAAGAGAGCTTCAGAGACCTCAACCACAGAGGCTACTAATTTGACTGTAAATGTGGCTAAGTTGGCCCAAAAGATTGCTGAAAGGGAGGAGGATGAAAAGAAAAGCCTAATGGAGAAGTACAATGTCATAATTGGGGAATATAGCAAGATGCAGCAAAGGAATGTTGAGCTGCAGACTGAGGTGGACAGATTAAAGAACAAGCAGATTGGGGAGACATCAAGTGCTCTAGGCATTAGAACATTTCCTTCCACATCAAGGTCAGTGCCTCCTGTTTCTCCTATTGTTTCTACACCAGGGTCTTCCAGTCAAACTCTTTCCCTTAGCCCTAGTTTAGAGATAATTGATGAAGAAATGGAATACTCTATTGATCCTTCAAAGAAGCAGCTAATGCACAAAATTGCGGAGTTATAGGCATCCTTGAAGGAGAGTGAGGAGGGAATATTTTTAAAGCAAAGGGATGTTGTAAATGTTGTATTGAGACACTTAAATGAGAAAGTTGATGATAGATTGTCCTCAGTGTATTCTTTATATTCTTTATTATTAGACGCAATAAAGAATATTGATAGGGATCAGGGGGTAGTAGTACCATTAATTGAAAATTGGATCCCTAGGGCCAATGATCTAGATATAATGTATAAAGCATCAAGGTTTGATATAAATAATAGGCCCCAATCATTAAAGCCTACTCAGGTGTTAGTTAAGTCATTGCAAGGTTTTCAAACCTTACCAAATGACTTGAGTAGGAAGATCAAAGAATTGGTGAAGAACTTTGATGATTGGAGCGACACATTGTTACCTGATATAATTGATGAGCATGGAAATATCAGGTCACTCCAACAGTGGCAGGATCGGGAAAATGAAGTCATCAATGATCAAATTAGATTAATTTGTGATGAATCAGACTATGATTTATTAGTGAGCTATATGGACAAAATCATTAGCACCAGTTCATTCTTAGAGTCATTTGAAAGAGAAGTGAATCAGGTGGCAGTTAAGTATACACCTTATAATGTCAAGGTGAATGAGGTAATCAATTTTGATTGGCCAACTGATGAGGAATACCAGAAATGGGTAAATGTATATTTAACTGAGGAGTGAAAAGGAGTAGGTTGTTAATGATTGAAAAATCAATTGTTGCAGTTACAATAGATTCCAATTTTGTTTTTGGTGATAGTCTTGGCACAAAATTCTTGAAGTTTTTGTTGTTGCATCAACCATTCTCAGTGGGCACGATGAACAAGAGGATTCTTTGGGGAAGTTGTTGTAACAAATTTTTGGAATGTCACAAAGCAGTCCAGTTGGTTGGTGACACGTGTGCTTTTTGGCTCGTTGCTTGTTTTCTCCTTCTTTTCTATAAGAAGGATTTCAAGGCTAGAAGTAGGGGTTAGCAAGTGAGATATTTTTTGGTCGAGTCTAGGTGAAATGCAGAGAAAATTGTAAAGTTTGATGGTTTTAGGGAAAATGCAATTTAGGTTTTGAGTCATTTTGTAGTAGGTTTTGAATTCATGAGGATTTGATGTTTTATGATAGTACTAGCATTTGAATTGAAATGATTAATTCAAATTCATGTCTCTCCATTGTATATGCATATCTGAATTTTGAATAAGATGATCAAGGGTTATCTCGTTCTTCTCACTGTTGTGGTGTGTACAATTCTTGTTTTAGCTTTAATTCAAGGAATTAATTAAAATGCTTGAATGGGGATTGTAGGTCGATATGTTATGTATGAGGATTTGATAAGTAGTATTGGGTTAGAATGTATGTTGATGAGATTGTAAAGCAATGTTCTTAAGGATCTTATATGTTATGTGTTAAATCTGTCATAAACCCTTAAAATGCTTATGAATGTGACTCCCCCAATGGATATATGGCACTGATCTATGTTGTACTACTTCGTATGGTTCAGTATTTGTTTGTCTTTACCTAAAGCTTGCTACAAATTGCAAATCAATGACTATCTTATACTGTGAAATGTGTTGTAGTTATCTCATGCTCTAAATTGTTGATATTATTGATGAACAACCAATTCTATTTGGTATTATCCTATTATGTTGAGCTATTAAATGAGATTATTTGTTGTTGTTAATGTTGTTTGTGATAATGGTGCAGAGGTTGTAAACGCATTAAGGGATCACCCTCTCGGGTCTTGCAAAGCCCAAAGTGTAGGTCTTTAAAATCCTTGTCAGTTGGTCTAGGTCCTTTGAGCTGCCCTCCATTGGAATTGAAAATTCCATAGGTAGATTAGAAGACCAACCTGGTTACAGTAAAAACAACCAACAAAAAGTTTGGAATATTTGTTATTTCAGATGTGCATTTAGTCTTTGAATTACAAGAATTTTTTTTATTGCTATGTGATGGCATTGTGAATTATTCACTTGTGGTTAAAACATTGGTATTTCTTTTGAGTATAACAATGGGGTTGTTGCACTTTGCCTCATTTCTCCCCCTCTCTCTTCTTTTATTTCTCTTTTCCCCCCCTTTGCCTCTCTATATATGTTATCCTTATCTCCTTCACCCTCCTTTCTTCATCTCAATTTTCTCTCGTTCTCTCTCTATCTATTTTCCTAAAGTGTGCAATGGGTACACTGAAGAGGTCTTAAAGTTGAATTATCGTATCCTTAATCAAATAACATGCTACCTCGAGCATAACTCTGAAGCACATGTGTTATCCTTGAATTGTTGACATGAAATGACTAATCAAAAGTTAGTTTCTCTCTCTCTCGCTCTATAACTTCTAATTTAGATTTTAGATTTGAAATTTATTTAATTATATAAATTAAAATATAAATTAAAAATATAAATATTCTACAATAATTAAAATTTTAACAAGATAAAACACTGCACTTATGAATCAAAAAAATTGAACAAGATAAATAATTATAAATTAAATTAATTCTCACAACTTTTAATTATTATTTCTAATTTCATAAAAATATAAATAATTAAAATAAACTTCAAACTTAAATCTAAATAAAAGATTAAAATACAATAAACTAAATGTAAAATAAAAATATATCAATATTCAAATATTGATAACAATAATAAATAATACATTTTTTTTTATGCACCTAAGGGTAATTTTATATTGATATAAAAAAGATACAACTTTTGCTATGCATATGACCAAAATGAAGAATCCCTTCTGCTAAGACCAAAAACCATATACCACCCTATTATATTTTCTTTGAAGCAATCCAAGGTGAAACTGGGCTAACAAGCCATGACTATGCATCCTACAAACTAGACACTGGATTGAAAACCAAAAGCTCTTGACACATATGACCCTTTTTTCGCTAAAACACCAACCAAACTATATAATCAAATTTTGATCATTGAAACAGACTATATACTTGAGCACTGAAACAGACTAAATACTAACCATATTGATTACTTGGCACAGGCTGAACTCACAATTAACACAGTAATCATATGAACCCATGGGCATGAGCAAAATCCAGAAACTCAAGAACCCAATTGAATTGACCCCACATCAAAACTGATTGCAAAGATTTTTTAGGTAATTTACCTCATCCGCTATGAATTTCCTATGCTCGATAAGCGCTATCCCCTTGAGATCAAGCAAGAATGGATAAAACTTGATAACCTCCCCAGGATTCTATAATAGAGGCATGCCTTGTGGTTAGGGAACTCCTACCCCCAACGTGGCCACACAGAGAATCTCCTTCAACCCAACTAGTAGATCGGCCTTGAAAAGTTTCCTCGTCATTGTCTCAACCATGACTTTAAGAGTGCTAATGTCAAGCAGAATCGCCAAAAATCATGAAACAATATTGGCGTTGACTCGGTATGCCTCATAATCCTCTAGAAAACCATTACCCAAAAAAATTGTGAAATAATATTGGTGGCAACCCGATATGCCTCATAATCCTCCAGAAAACCATTACCCATAATGATCTTTACCGCCACCAGGGTTAGGGCATCATCGTTGAGGAGTATCTACTTCAATCTTCGGTATGTCACCTTTCCTTTGAAGACCATTTATATTACTATGCTCTCCAATTGAATGGGTGTATCAACGCCAATGCTCATTAGAGTCTTCGCAGATATGTGCACAATAAAACTTGAACTACCGACCATATTTGTCATAAAAACTCCAAAACACCATATAACTTGCAACTGTGCCTCAATTGCCTTATAATAATCAAATTAAAATCATTTTTTTATGCATTCTACACATGTTTGTGCATGCCCGTTTGCCAAGTTGGCCTGTAATTAGTGTTAAACCTCCATCTCACACTTGTAGAGGCTAAAAAATAATTACTTTCATTCATGTGAAAAGACTTGCCACTCTCCCAATTTGGATTTTGTATGACCCATGCTCAGAATCATAGAAGGGAACATTTATTTGATTAGAATGTGAATATTGGGTTTGCCAAAAAATGATGACACCCAAGGTTAGCCAACGTAGCCGATCGATGAGGTGGCACACCAAATATGACATATCATTCCTACATAAACATTCACCCTGGCTAGCTCAAAACACACCATTCCCGCCACAACAAATATGAATTGTCAAATGCCAAAAGTCAATTCAGAGAATAGGTTTGAAATAATAAGACACCACCTACTCGTGCATATCCAATTTGATCACTACAAACTTCTCTTTCCACAACATTGTTTGTGGAAAGCACATTTATATTTGAATCATGTTCCTTTGAATATCAACCCAATGTTGGGTGAAATCTGCCATGAAAGCCTACTAAGTTCACTAAAAGCCTTGTCTTGCTACCAGACTTTCCAAAAATGTAAGTGTGGAAAGTCACCCACCCAACCTCCCACATATATGATCATTTTAACTTGGAATCGTTGATCCCTAACCATAGGGATTTAAAGTTTCCTTTATCGATCTGCCTTCCGCTCCCAGGTTGGAGAGATGATTAACCTCCATATTTCCTTCTCTTAGAATATGATTGATCATGATGAGCTCAAAACCTTCCAACAACTTTAGTGCAATGTCTAATTTTGCTCCTAATTTCTAATTCACCAACCTCCTTGATCTTATCCCATTGATGACCAAAGAAGAATCTCCTTCGATTACTATGTTTTTTTATGTTTTGTTCCTGACAAAATTTGAGGCCAAGGGTTGACGCTAGTAAATTTTGTTGAATTGTTGGTTCCAACATGAAGAGGTTTGGCCATCCTACCAACAACCTTTCCATTCCAATCCCAAACAATACATCCAGCCCTCAAAAAACTAGGGTTTCCCCTAGCCACACCATCAAAGTAAACTTATACCACCTAACGTTCGAAGGCTCCCAATGCACCAAATTTTTGGATTCCTGAGTTTTGATTCCACCCTCCCCAACATAAGTTGGGATCTTCAAACCATGCCAATTCCTTCGCATATCAACATCCCACACTATGAAATTTGCTTTTTTGTTTCCTAGATCTTCTACCCTCAAATTGACCACCTCTACAATGCCTGCCTCAACCTTATTTAAAAATGTTTGCTTTGACATTTCTTTACCTTGTAAGAGACACTTGTTTCTTTCCTTCCAAATCTCCCATATTAGCATTGAGGGATGTGCTCCAAAGGCATTCAAACATAGCTATTTTGTGAAGAGAAGGCCAATAATTGAGCATATCCAAAAAGTTATTTGGAAATGCAAATTGCCATTGCATCTTAACACTAAGCCAATGCCAATGACTCATAGAAAATGGACAATTAAGAAGGAGGTGGTCCCCAGATTCTTCATTTTGCTTACAAATAATACATCTAGTAGGACCCTCATATCCCATTTTGGTAAATCTATTTGCAATGAGGACCCTACCTTGAGAGCGGCCCATGTAAACATTCCTTCCTTCAGAAGGCAGTCCTTATTCCAACACAAATTGATCAGTAGCCTAGCAACTTCCATGTTGTCGCTTAGTACTCTGTACCCATCCTTTACATTATAATTCCTAGATGGAGAAGCATTCACCTTAGCTTATCCTGGTATTTTCTAAAATAGACAAAATGACGGCTCAAAGTAGCTTCATAAGCTTCAACAATCCTACTATCCAACCCAAGGTCTCTTATACTTTTCCCCTGATATGTGAATCCACTATTCTCCAATGAAATCGACACATGTAATCCCTCACTTTGTCACCCCAAAGCTATTTTGTGATGATTTTTGCTTGTGCCAAGCCCTCCCTAAAAATAAGTTTTTGATATCCTTCCCAGGAATCTTCCCAAAATAACACAATGCGTCCATCCTTGATTTCCCATGTCAAGTGCCTAATAATCAAGTCTCTGCTACTTCTAATAAATTTCCATATCCTTGAACCACTTGGGAGTGTTTGCGAAGTGAAAATGTTGATGTCTTCTTCATCAAAATATTTTTCCTTTAAAATATTGACCCATCTGAGATCCTACTTTGAATGTATTGACCAAACCAGCTTTGATCCCAAAGTCTTGTTCTACATGAACATATCTTTAGACCTGTGCCATCCACCTTTTTTCGCTCACATATCTACTTCCACTTGATTAGGGGGTATTTGTGTTGCTCATAGTTTCCTTGCCAAAAGAAGGTCCTCATTTTTTGATTGAGCTCTTTGTTGGTTGTGCTAGATAAGGGGAGGCAAGACATCATGTAAAATGAAATTGCAACAATTACTGAATTGAGCATAGTGAGCCTTCCAACCCATGAGAGCTATCTGCACTTCCACGTTGCCAGCTTGTTTTTTACCTTGTCCAATAGGGGGTTACAAAGCTTCCCTGGAAACACACCCTTTGCCAAAGGCAATCCCAAATACTTGCAAGGAAGAGTGCCTTTTATAAATTTCAGAATTCTTAGGATCTAAACTTTTTTGCCAATGTTTGCGTTGAAAAAGAAAACTTCTAACTTTGCTTTGCTGACTTCTTGACTTGATGGCAACAAATATTGGCCCAAAATGTTTTTGAAATTTCTTGCCTCACCCACCTAAGCTGGACCAAATAACATTGTGTCATTAACAAACTACTGATATGTGATCTTTGGCATTCCACAGGTTATCTAGATCCCTACTATGCGGCCATAACGCCAAGCTTTGGAGTAAGATCTCCCAAGGGCCTCGACCATGATAATGAAAATAAAGGGAGACAATGGGTCCCCTTGTTTGAGACCCCGAGAAGCATTAAAGAAACCTTATGGGGAACTGTTTATAAGGACCAAATACCTAGGGTAGGCAAATCCAATACCTTGAACAAAAATGTCCAATTAACTTTGTCATATGCTTTCTTAATGTCTAGATTTATCAACATAGATTTTTTTTTTGGATTGAGTGAATGGCCTCTTGGGCGATTATCACTCCATCCAAGATTGACCTTCCTAGGATAAAACCTGTTTGTTCCTTCACAATTATATCTAGTAAAATCTTCTTAACTCTATTAGCGACAACTTTGGCTAAAATCTTGTAGAGATTTGCAAAGTGCAATTGATTGATATTCTTCAAGAGACTCTAGTTTCTCCTTCTTTGGGATGAGAGCGATGAAGGTGTTTTTTACCTCCCTAAGGGCCCTACCCGAGCATCTGGAATCTTCAATCGCCTCAGCCACCTCCTTCCCCACTATATCCCAACATCTTTGAAAGAAGGCGACATAAAACCTATCAGGTCCAGGAGCTTTGTCGGGGTGTAATCGAAAAAGGGCCTCTTTTATCTCATTCTCTATGAAATTACTAATCAAAATTTCATTTTGAGCTTCATATACTATCTTGGGAATGCATTACAAAAATTGTTGTTGCACCTCCAACTTGGAACTGTTTCATTCATTTAAAAGATTCTAAAAAAACTCAATTGTAGATTCTTTGACTTCTTCTATTTTTTCTAAAATTATCCCGTTAGGGGCCTTGATGGATGTAATCCTGTTAATTTCCCTTCTCACTTTTGTGGAATTGCTAAAGAACTTTGTGTTTTTGTCACCGACCCTCAACCAAAGCTCTCTAGACTTATGCCACCAAAAGATCTCTTCCTTGGCCAAAATGTCCCCCAATTTGTTCGTCAACTCTTTTTCTTGATTGAAGTTGCTGATATCCATTCCCTCCTTTAACACTCTTTCTTTTAGTGCCACCAGGGCTTCTTTTGTTCTCCTCTTTTCCTTGAAAATGTTTTTTGAAACACTCCTTATTCTAGTTCTTCAAGTTGTGTTTGATTAGCTTTAATTTGGTAACCGCATTAAATAATTTGGATCCACTAGGATTGCACTCTGACTACCATTTCTTAATTAGATCTAGAAATTTTGGATCTCTAAACCATATGTTTTCAAACTTGAAAAGGCACTTGACTGGTTTTCTTTCCCCAATTATCTCTAGACTGATGGGGAAGTGGTTAGAACCTGAGATCAACACAATTTTGCTCTCCAAATTGAAAGGAAATCAACTCATATCCCCTTTGAACAAATATCTTTCTAATTTCTCTGCAATACTGCAAAAACCTTTCCTCCTATTTGTCCAAGTGTATTGGCCATTACCCATCTGTAGTTCTAATAACATGTTTCTTTCCACAAAGTTTATCAAAATCAATTTGAGACTGCAATTTCCTCCCCACTCCACCTTTTTTGTCTTTTTCTCTCGAGATGGCATTAAAATCCCCCCAAGTAGACAAAATTCAAAGGCAGGATTATTGCATGCTATATCTAGCTTACTCTAGGGTTCTCTTTTTTCAATGCACGTGATAGGACCATATACATTGATCAACAAAAAACTCAAGTTGGATGCAAGACTCCTTACCTTACTTGCAATCCAGTACTTACTGGAAGCCACTTCTTCTAACATCATGTTTTGTAGTCGCCACAAGATTAATAAACCGCCAGAGGGGCCAATAACATTAACCCCATCCATTTTCCATAGCTTCATACTTTTATTGAAACACTCCTTTTTCTATTCTCCTAATTTTGTTTCCTATAGTAAACAAATATTTGCCTAGAAGGAATCTAATATGTGCCTAAAAGGCACTTTTTGTTAAGGGAATTTAAGCCCCTAACATTCTAGGAAATGATTTTCATTGTTGTTCATGAAGGGACCTACCCTTCCCTACTTTCAACATCTCGCTAATCTTTAACTATCTGCTAGCCTCACTGTCCCATTTAAGTTTCTCTGGATTGGGGATTCAACCTCTTTTCTTGTTCTCTCCACAATCTGGAGATAGCTTGGTCGCTTCCTTTTGAAAAATGCCTAGATCTCCAATTACCTTGATTCGCTTGTTTGATTTGGGGGAGACGACATCTTCATCGGACTCTTGATCGCTTCTACTAGCTTTGGGCCATCCATCCAATCCTCATCCAAAGCAGTAGTCTCCAAGTTGAGTGAGCCACTTTTGGCTGCTTTTGCCAGTTCTACCAATTTGTACCCTACTTCGATAAGGGAATTAAGATCATCTTCATGAATGTTGAGGTTCATCAAATCCAAAGCTTCCGATATTTTCTTATCTAGTGCTTTCTTTTGACTCACCATATCCTCCTTCTGCTCCATTGTAAGGAACGCTTTTGACATTAAGTCTGGATCTGCCTCTTGAGCCTCCAGGAAACTATAGTTGAATTTCCCAACTGAATTTTCCTTGGAGGGACCAAGGTCACAACCATTAACCAAATGTTGCATTGGAACATCCTTGCTGACACCAATTGTTCCACCAGAAGATTTACACCAACCTAGTGTCTGGATAAGGGTGCTATTAGGGCACAGATCCAGAATCAAAGTTTGCAACCAATTGCCCCAATCAGTGAAGAGCTCAATCTCTCTCCAATGTGGGCTGTTAGGATTGTTTTCTACACACAATCTTACATAGGTGCTTATCCCATCCTCATCGAGTCTTTCTTCAACACATATGCATTTTCCTAAGTGATTTATGATGTCTTCCAATATTTTGGGTTCCCAAAATTCTAAGGGTAAAATGGGAAGTTTAAACCAATCTAGAATCCTTTCCATGTTGTGACGAAGGGGATCAAAACCTACCATCCCTCTGTGAATATAGAATCCACAATCATCCATTAACCATATCCCGCTTTTGATATCTTCTCTGATTGCTTTTGACGGGAAGATCACTTCAAAATACCCATTAGCTAGGGCTTTAAATTGCATTTCTTCCCCCCAATTCCCACACCACTAGTTGATCATACTGTCCCAATTGAGATCCCTACCATACCATTTTTACCAACAAGCCCAATTTTTCCAATTGTGCAATTATCGGCTAAAGTTTGTTTGTGCCAACAACCATTGTCTTTCTGTTTCCTCTTCCTCTCCTCCATCTCCTCTATTCCACCTCTCTTCTGGCTCCTCCATCTTCCATCTCTCCTCTAACTTCCTTTCTCCTTCTCCTCTAGCTCCTCCATTTCCACTCATCTCCTCCTTCCTCCTCTCTACTCCTCTCCTTCTACTCCTCCATCTTCTCTTTGCTCAGCCACTTATCGCTTCCTCCCCATAATCTCTTCCCTGCCTCTCCGCCACACTGCCCCCTGCTTGCCTGCCTGGCCTATCTGCCTCTACGCTTCAACACCTCCATTGGGACTCCTCCGCCGATCTTTGCCTCCCTCCTTCGCCGGTCTTTGCCTCCCTCCTTTCGTCCTCCCTCCTGCTCTTCGTGGCTTCTCCCAGCCGACTCCTCCACATACCGACTCCTCAACCTTCTACGAAATCCTCCTCTGCTGCTGGGCTATCGTCCTCCTGCCTCCTTGGACCCACACCGCACAACATCCACTTTTGATCTACCATTTGCTTCATCATCTGGATCACCTTCCAACTGCCGATGGGTGAACCTGTTGTGCGCCTGATTCCTCCAGCCGTGAGTCTTGAACACTTGACCACCGTATTAACAGTGTTGCAACAACCGTTGCACTGCGGGGTGAACCCCAATAAAATGAAATCTATTAAAAAGATAGAAAATTAATTAATAATTCTTTTAAAATTTAAAATTTAAAAATTGAATTAAATATTTATATTTGTCAATTTTTTTTCTAATTTAATGATAATTATAAAATATAATCCAATCATTAACACTAAAAATTATTATACAATTAAATTTTAAAATACTTCTATTTTCGTAAAATATATGATCTAATCATTAATATTAAAAATCATTATACAATTAAATTTAAAAATACTTTTATATTCATCAATTTCTTAATTTTAATATATAAAATAATTTATTGTTAAATCATCGACACGCGGCGCAAATCCTCCAGTGCTTATCTCACAAATACATTCGGGAGTGCTCAACGTATAATGACATCTGGGCCAACTATGGGGACACTGTGCAGGTTGATAATTTAAATACCCTGTTTGAAGAGTCAAGTTTAGACAAAACTGCAAACTTCATCATCAAAATACATTGCAAAAGGGCTGATTTTGAACGGAGTTTACAAACTGTGTAGGGCCTTTCTGTGGAAAGCTCTTGTGCTGTCCTTAGGTCCCATAGGCCTCTTTAGCCTCGTGGACGTCATTAGGGGAGAGGGCCCAGTAGTCGTGCACCCTAACTTCGCGCTTCTAATTATCCTACGTCAAAATTTCAAATCACTCCCAATTTTTTACAGCAGCTTACTTGGCAAGTTCTCTGCTTATAACTAAGGTTTCAGGGCCACATCATCAAATATGATGCCACATCAGCATGCGTTTTTGTCAAGGTGTCCAAAAAGGCCCCAAAAAATAGTGAGACCAATTCTCGTGCATTAAATCATGAGTAGTTGAGCGCTGATGTGGTATCACATGATTGGTTGCTTTTTAGATCAAAAGCATACATTTTGTTTAATTATGGGTAGTCAAATCACAACTATTGGATATTATATTCACGATTGGATGCACGACTATTGGACCCCGCACGACTATTGGGCCCTCTCCCCTAAAATTTTTCATTCATTTCATTTCAAAGACAGAAAATCCAAATTTAGGGCTACATGATAGTCAAATTCACCGAAATGCGAGCGAAATGAGAGGGTAAACTTCTTACTTTACTCGTCACCTGAGAGTCGCGATTAAAAACAATAAATAAGTATATATATATGAGTGGATAGAAAAAGAATACTTGTTTTAGGGTTTTTAAAATCCTAAATTTAGATATGTTTTTTGATCGGGTAAATAATAAAAGTTTGGTTCCACCTGCAGCCATTTTTTACAGAGCTGTGGAAACGAAGACGGTAGATTTGGATAAAGACGACATTTAGCTCATTCTGTACACTATAATAACGAAACCAAAAACCGGCGAAAACGATCGGACGGCTGTAAATATAGAGCAAAGCAAATTTGGGATACAATGGCTTACGTTGATTCGTGGGACGAATTTGCAGAACGAGCTGTTCTGCTATTTCGTTCCGATCCAGTATCTGTATCCACTACATCTTCTCTCTATGAAATTTGAGTTTAGTTACATTATTTAATGTTAAATTTTCTTAATTCTTGCTATGCAGACAAGATATGTGATGAAATACAGGCATTGTGATGGAAAATTGGTTCTCAAGGTCACTGATAATAAAGTGGTATGTTTCTAAGCCTGTGTCATTGTAGAATAAAATTTTGGGTGTTTACTTTTGCAATTGCTTCAGAATAATATCTAGAGTTAAGAAGCATAAGACCCTTGGTTTGCTTTCTTGGGTAGCTGCACTTTTATAGCATAAATTACGTGCAATGATTCTGGGGATTGTAAATGGTAAACACTGGCTTGGTCTGATCAGTATCCAATTAATCTATAATGCCACTAAATTTTACTGGGTCTATACCCATTTCGGGAGTTCATTGATTTTGGGTGCCCTAAAAATGCAGAGAATGATCTGATCAGGATAATCGATAGTCTCTTTGAGCAGTCTGACAGAGAGGAAAAGGTTGACAGCTGCAACCTCCACTCTTTCAGCATTCATACTACAGTGATATAACGGTTTATATATGCTTGGAGAAAGTTTCTTCATCCACGTCGCTTGGTAATGAACTGGAACATGGCATACACAAGATAATCAAGGAGCTTGTAACCCACATACCAGTCAGATTTAGCCCATTACCAGCAAAAGCGCCGAACATAAAGGGCAGAAACTTGGAAAAAGGCAGGTCCATATGCACACGAGTCTATGATACAGCATAATTGCCAACCTTAGGATGCTTTAAAATTGAAGAGGAACGTTTTAAACCTGCCAGGGGAACACACCTTAAAACAAAGTACTGAACTTGCACCTGAAACTGAACAGCTAGATTCGGTAAGAAATGAAAAACCGCTAAATATCTTTGGTATTGCAGAAATCTATGTTGATCCTTATTCCAACCAGAAAGAAGCGGCCTTTATCAACACGGATGTGCTTCAGATTGGTCATGTAAGGTGACTTAATTAAGATTATTAGGATTTTAGAATGCAGGGTTATAATTGGGTGGCAGAGGTTCGCCTTGAACTTCATTGTGATGTGATCGGGGACTGCAGGAGCAAAGCAGCGCCTAGAGATTGGACCGTCTAATTCTGATCTTTCCCAGCCAATGTGATATAGTAATGATGAATTATGAAAAGAAAAAAAAAGTGTCCAGCATCATGTTGATGATGGATGCCCATAAGATTCAAAGCCTTGCCATTTCATAAGCTAGACTTTCAATGAGGATATTGCATTTCACCTTGTTCTTGCCATCCTTGAATCAGACAGTACATAATCTTCCAAGAAACTTGATGCCAGATCTCTTTCCTTGTTATCTGACCAAACATTAAACGCTATGGTCTCCAACAGCCATTCAGGTACAGTATTATCTGTGATCGACATTTTAATCTGGCCAGAAATCCCTCATGGAGAGCTTTGGCTTTCTCTTCTCTTTTGCCCTAACTTCACGCTTTGATGGTCCATGGAGAGTGTCATTATTCATTTGTATCAAAGCTTTCATCTCATGGATTGACTGCAAGCACTTCCTGCTATTAGTCTGAAATAGGGTTTTGCATTTTTCTTTTCGTCTGTAACAATTCTATCTTTCATTCCTTAAAGGAATACTTGTAGAGGGTTAGCAGCAGCTCAGCTATATTAAACTACAGGATTGAATTCAAACACTTGCTTTTAAGCATCAATTCTTTAGAAGACTCATGTGATGGGAAGAAAACTATGGTCAGGGTCCCCACACAAAACCAGAATAATTAGAGATTAAAACTTAGCCAGATTGAAATCACAAAGTGTTAATAGATTCTGAGTGCAAAACATAACTGTAAATCACAAAGTGCCAAGATACAGCGCTGCTAATATCACAACATAATTCTCCATTACACTTGATTCCGGAAGGGACATTTCTCCTGAGACTGAGGATAGGATTCAAACCTGATGCAATCATTGATACATCCTTAAATCATAGATTGGGGCTACAACAGCTCATCAACAATAAGGAGGAATGGGGTGGGACTCTGCAAGTGTCAAGAACCTGCACATAATATACAAACTCCCTTAAGTCACTGAATTGCCGGTCATCTTCACTAATACAAATACCTTGGTGGTTTTGACATAAACTGACACCTTGGTTAGCTAGGAAATCTGCCAAGGTTATTTAGCCTCGTTCAGAGTTTTTACAGGTCTTTAGCAAGTTGACTTCCCATTTTACATGCCCACAAAATTGATCATGGAATCTCCTTGACTTTTAGCTTCTCTATACCTGATTTAGTAGCTATCTGTAAGCCATGCAAAAAATTCTGTTTGAGTTTTGTCCCATTTAATACCTGCCATATAGAAACAATTAATTTTTTTTCTTTATTCTAATAATCCTACCATAGCTGCCAATCCTTGGCTTCCTTTAGGCACCCTGGGAAAATTATGCGTGAAGCAATCCTGCTCAGGATGTTGCCATTTGGTTACCACCCACAAAGGACAGCTTCTACTAAACCCATAAGCAGGGAAGTAGTTTATTTCTTTGTTGCATGGTTAATGATGTTTTAACTTTGATTGTGTTTACTGTTAAATTGGTTGGAATAGCCTTAGAATCTCAGGTCTAGGGTTTTTAGCCCCAAAGAAACCTACAATGGAAGGCTATGAATGAAGGTAACTTGGTCCAATGTTTAGCTGATTGTGATTGTTCAAATGGATAATGAGTTTAAATAGAATGGCGTGATTCCACTTCTCATTATATTTCTTTGTGTGAAGTTTGAATGAAATTGTTAATCAACAATGGTGAATTATGCATTTTCCACCTTGGCACTAGAATGTTACCGAGGTGCCTTATTTAGAAAACAAAAGAAGATTGTATGGGCTTAATCAGTTAATTTTTGATCTACAATTGAAGTATAATGTTCTTTGGTCATATACCCAGAGTTTTTTATGCTTAATGTTATTGTTGTCATGTTGGAATGCACCCTTTGGAGGATTAGTGTGGCAATTCTCCTTCCAACTGACAGAATGGAAACACTCCTAGGCTGTGGGTGACCTGAAAGTGGGAGTGAATCTCTAGAGAGGGCTGGTTCCCCTAGTGTAACACCTAAAACTAGCTTATTCTACTGCTGTTCATAAGGAAAAAGGGTAAAATTCTAATTGAAAACTGAGTTTAGAACTAAAAGAAAAAGGGGTGATACATCAGAATATATAGTGGCTTGCACTTGCTTGAGCATACACAAAGTGATTAAAGAGC
The DNA here is from genome assembly GCA_007258455.2 of Sequoia sempervirens. Classification (NCBI taxonomy): domain Eukaryota; kingdom Viridiplantae; phylum Streptophyta; class Pinopsida; order Cupressales; family Cupressaceae; genus Sequoia; species Sequoia sempervirens. The sequence goes on from VDFB02034941.1 coordinate 118,931, forward strand.
CAATGTACCATACACAATTCAAAATTTGACATATTTTGCATAAGTGTTTCATAGGAAAGTTTCAAGTTTATATCAGCAATCAGAAAGGATATCATTCACAACTGAAAATTGCATAAACTTGACAGAACCACAAACTATGACCTACAAAATATATGTACTACTGTATAAAGGTAAGAAAATGAGATTGCTAATAAAAAATAAACAATTTTTATCACAAGACAGAATCAATAATTCCATGATATACACAATACACAGATGTGAGAAGGCAAAGATGGCTCTTTATTGATCAAAAAGGTATAAAATAGCCGAGTACAAGTCTGTTTACTGAGATCAAAATGCTTCAGAATCCTGATAATGTGTTACATCTGAAGTTCTTATACAAAGTACATCTCTTTTCTTCCTTGACTAGGTGTCCACTTTGCATATCAAACGGTGAGGAGAGAATATAGGACATGTGCGCAATGAATGAAGATGCTTGCCTTGAAACTCAAGCTAACTTCCTTGGGCGCTTGGGAGGTCAATCTGCTTGTTTGACTGCTACAAATGCTCCAGCAGGGCGTTGAGGGAAGGAATCCTTGAATTTTCAAGTTTTTTCTCCTTTGGATGTTCCTATAAAGACTCCAATCAGCAACCTCCACTCTTCTAGATGCTTGCAAAGTGTTAAAACTACTGCTACAGTTGTTTTAAATGCTCAAACCGACCTTTATTCTCCTCAACTGCCAGTAGTCATGCATAATAGGGCATGTTCTCCACTCTTCTTAACTGCTTTTGACCTCCTGAAGGTGTGGGATAAGGTCTCCTTCTGTTAGGCTTTCTATGTTTGTTTGGAGGTTTCTTTATCAGTCTTAATTTCACTCATCCATCAAGATTTCCTTGCGCTGGAACACCTGTGTAGGGGTCTTCATTGCCTCAAAATGTTCAAACAAGGCTCCATTGACTGGGTCTAATACTTGATTCCATTGTTGTTCACATAGTTGAAAAACTCACCAAGCCCAAAAAACACGACTCGGCAAAAACTTGGCAACTTAAACAATTGCTTAAATTTCATTAAAAACGCTTTTTTTTTGCAAAATTCAATGATAAGATGCATCCAGTGAGTCAATAAATGAGTACATAAAAGAAAAAAGTTGAGTCTAGTTGTATTTGATTGATTTGAAAGTAAATTGGGTACAAAATGGCATCCTCATGTGGAATCCGCTGATATTGATAGTTTGAAACAAAATGAAAATAGCAAATTGTTTTTGTAAAACTGAAAGTAAATACTACATTAATATATTTTACAAATTTACATCTTCCTCTTCCCATGTCTAGTTTTTAGTAGGGGAGAGGTAGAAGTGGGTCTAGTCATAGGACTTTGCTGTGGCTCCTCGATCTCCATCCTAGATGTAGATGTTGGTGGCAATGACTACTCCTTAGTCTCTTGATCCTCATCCTCAATGTCATCCAATGAGAATCCCAATCCACCCCCTTCCTCCATTGTTTGTTTGTACAAATCATAGATATCATCCTCGGAAAACAATGAAGTCTGCTCATCTCGCCCTGTCCAATCACTGTAAGGAACTATCGCATCCAAATCAATTGGATCATCTGATATTTCCTCTACCTTTCTTATACACAACCAAAGATTATATTGCATATAGACAAGGTCATTGAGTTGTTTTTGAGCTAATTTGTTCCTCTTCTTCGTGTGGATGGCCTCAAACAAGCTCCAATTGCGCTTGTAGTTGGATGCACTACAAGGTTGGCATAAGACACAGAGGGAAAATCTTTGGAGATTTGGGGTATTTCCACCCCAATTTGTCCACCAAACCTCTACAAAAAAATATTGAAGAGTTAGAAACTCAGAAAGTGTTGGCGTTACAATTCGCACCTTTGGAGTGCGTATTGACAACGGACAACTATGCACAGTGCGTAATGACTGCTCTTCAAATTAGGAGGGGAAGCTCCCTCTTTTGTTGATATGCGTGAAAAAGTAAATGATCTAAATCCTATCTTTTTGACTCAGCTAGAAGAGGCACAAGGTTAAGAAACCAAACACATTGTAGCTAAGGATTTTCTCTGGTTTTGTAGATCTTTAACTACAATTAAGCTAATGCTAAAGTATCCTATTCCCTCTAGATAAACAGAGCAAGAGGAATTAGGAGCAGGGAATTGGTATATGATAATCTTTAAGTCAAGATTTTCAAGGAGATGACGACACCTATCCGAGGCGTAGGCTGAAAGAAAGATTATTGGCACTACATCAAATGACAATCTTCACTTCTAAATTCCCAAGGAGGAGATGATTCCTATCTGAGGTGTAGATATGAAACAAAAATTATTAATCATGACAACACACGGTAAGCCTTACTTCTAAATTCCCAAGGAGATGACGACACCTATCCGAGGTGTAGATATGAAACAAAGCTTATCAATCACAACATGAAATAATAATTGGGACAGTAAATTGTATATCGAGACACGCATAACAATAAACAATCAAACCAACAATTATTTTTAATCTAAGGTGAACAAGTACCATAATAATAACATTCGGGTAAGGCGGCTCAACTATTTATTATCACAATAAAAGTTCTTGAACAGATACATAATAGCAATACTACAGGTAAGGTTGCTCAACATGTATACTATCGTGTGCAAAAGTTCTAATTACAATGTGAACAGATACTGAATAGCAATTCTACAAGTAAGGTTGCTCAACATGCATGCTATTGCGAGTAAAAGTTAATTACAAATGAGCAAGGGTGCTCTTATTTATAGAACTTCAAGGAGTAGGGAACCCTAAAATCTCCTTGAGTTTACAATCAGTCTTGCAAGCATGCAAGAGTTTATTGCTAAACCTAAATAAATGAAACTATACAGTTAACTGGAAAACTACCATCAGTTAACTGAAACAAGACTAAACTAAATGGACATGTGCAACATGCACGTCCTTATTGAAATGAAAATTAATTGATAACTAACATCAATTAACTAATCCTAATTGAAAGTCCAAACTCCTCCAAAGATATCTCCGAGGATGAGATAAACATGTCTAAAATCAGCAATTAGAACTCAAGACTGACGTTGAGTTAACTGCTGCTTCTGACTCTATCCTTAGGAATAACTGCAGGATTTAACTGACTGACTACTCCAAGCCATCCCGGGCTATCACCTCGTCTAGGAACTGGTCGACTGTCTCATCTTCTAGCACTTTGACGCTATCCACAATGATGGACTGCTTGCTCAACTCCCTCTCACCATCTCTAATCATCCTTTGACATTCTCTGACCTCTTTAGTTGCCTTGTTGAAACTAGTTGTCATCATTGAGAAGTGATCCAACTTGGACGCCACAGGATCTCCATCAAGGCTATCACGAACTAGCTTCTCAAACTTGGTCTGCATTGCATCTAGTTCAACATATGTACCATCCTTACAAAGATAATGGCACATAATTTGAGTGACAAACCCGTTGATGAGTTTGAGAGCTCCAAGAACATTCTCTTTAAGCACATTCGTCTTTGTAGAGATTCTCTCATACGTTTCCACTTTGAAGAGATGTTCTCTCCAAGCGAAAGCCTTCATTTTATCCTTCTCTGCTACAATGGTGTCATATGCAACTGCTAACTGAGATATGAGAATCAAGTCCTTCGGCTTGCCTTCTGCTATGTACAATTCAAGCTGATGAATTCCCTGATGAAGCTCATGTGCCTTATGCCTCAATTGATATAACTTGGCGAGAAGATATCCGCCTGCAACAATGAAATCTTCAATTCAATTGTCCAAGGGCTTTCCACGATTGACTAATCTATCCAACTTCTATTGTTCTAGGTCTCCCTGGAAGCTGTGGATGAATAGGTGCTCTGCTTGCGTTTCCATGAACGAGATTTGAGATGTACTGCCAGAGTTGCCTAATTTCAGCCTTGAGAGCTGCTTTATCTTCTCCGTCCTTCATGGCACGCTCTTCAAGATTACTTGCGACAACCTTAAAGAGGCTCACGTCTGTTTCCCGAGTGCTCCTGCCGAGATTAGCTTTGACAAAGGTGAAATCACCAACTTCAATCTCATCCAGGTTCTTGCCCTCTGGTGGTGTAGCAACTTCAATGACAATCTCAGCTTTCAGAGTCTTCTCTACGTGCACCTGCTTCTTGACTTTCTTGTTTGACCTATCCTGATAAGGATCACCAAACTCAGATAAATCAAGCTGATATGAAGGCTTTCGCCTCTGTCTTCCCAAAGACCTCTCGAGCCAACATGAATGATTAATGTTATCCTCTTGAGGAGAGACTGTCGTTGCTGTATCAACCTCTAATGGATCAACTAGCGTTGAGGCTTCCTGAATCGGTGATTCTGGCTCTAAGTCAATATCAATGGGAGGTGACTGTGGTGAAAATGGCGAACCAGGAGATGAAGAATCAACTTCAACCTGTATCACTATCTCCATTGGAACTTTCGACACCTGTTCGATATGCTTTTGCTTCCGTTTGTCTGTGCTTCTCCCCTTTGTATTCCCACTAACTCTAACATCTTTAGGTGGATGCATAATGACCTTAACTCGAGGCCTCAACCTAGATGTAGAATGAAGTGAAGAAAACTCTTGTGGCTCACGGCTGGGAATCGCCGTGTTCTCTTGCTGTCAAGAAGTGCATGCTTGTCTTGATAACTACTCTTGACAAATTCTCCAGTTGATACTTCTCCACTGGTGTACCAATTTGGTGGCTGAGAAGTGGTTGGTAGAGCAACCCGATCTTTGGCCGAATGTGCTAAGCAACACCTTGTAATGTCTCCATTTTTGTAGGCATAAAGATTTGGTGGATTGTAGCCCTGATCTGACCCTTGTAGGCTAATATGTACGGATAAAGGGTCCCATGTAAGCTTGATTACTTCGGTGATTAGAGACCTGCTCTTTAGTTGGATTAGAGGTTTTGGCCTTTGCATAGGTTGTTTGGCTTAGATTGGCACACTTACTATTTATAGTAGTTACTATTTTGGGAGAGTTAGGGTTACTAGTAGTAGAAAGACACACAGGTAGAGCATATTGATAGTGTCAGCCTTGATTGGGCCTTTCTGTTGTTTCTAGACTTCAGGTTTCACATACTTACTATTTATAGTAAGTCAGCATTCAGGGTTTCTATTTTTAGATGGGCATCAATGCATGGAGAGCAGTCGACTCTAGCTTTCGACGGCTTAGCAATTGAACAAGGAGTACATCAAGAATATTAAAGTTTAAGTGACTTAAGTGATTTATTTAATATTTTAATATTATTATAAAGTTATAAAGTAACTTTATAATAATAAAGTCACTTTAATATATTAAAGTGCGTTAAGTGAATAATTTAATGTGGGAATAAATCTTTTATTCCACATTGGCCAGGAAGGTGTTTGAGCTCTCCTAAGGAAAGAATAAAAAGAGAGGCAAGAAATCATTCTCGATATCCAGTTGATGAATATTGTTTTGATTGATTTTTATTGTGGAGCCTAGGGCTTTCGCAGTTTTCTTCTTGTCATAGGAAACAAAAACTTCCTATTGATAGCATAACTGAGGGAGTGAAATATCTCTTGAAGGGTTGCAATTGAGGAGAGGATAATTCAGTCCTTTCATTTGTGCAAATTGGTGAAGTTTCACAAGGGTTATGAAGATTATTACTTGGAGATCAGAATTTTTGTTAGCTACTACAGTGGCGTGAATAGTGATTCGCTACAGTGATCCGCTACAGTAACTTGGTGCATCATTCAAAGCATTCTCAGCCTAGGTGTGAACTTTCTAGTGCTCAGAATCCATTCTCTGCTTGTTGCAATTAATCTCAGATCTGTATATGGTCATAATACCTGAAGATATTCATTTCCAGACTGCTGTACACATTTCAGACCTAAGCAAACTTCCAGGTTGGGGTTTTATATACATTCTCATCCATGCTAAATGTATATTTCTACATAGATTATCAGTAAGGAATTATGAGTATAAGTTGAAGTGAATTTCTGAGTGCTTCTAGTTGTAAAGCAGTTTATAATCTTTGTCTTATCTGAAAATGCATAAGTCTATTGGTTACATCTGAAAATATCATTGTATATCAGACCTTTGGCATTAAGTCGGGAATTGATTAAGATTGTAATAGATACCAGCAAGAGATACTTGAATATCAGTGTTCACATGACTGCAATCTGATTTTGGGTGAAACGTTTAAGGGTATTTTGCTGTAGGTCATTTCTGAGCATTTTGTATAAACAGACCAGCCATCTTATTACTCAGAACTTGTTGCAAAAGGGCTGTCATGTAGCATATATTATTGCACATTTTGAAACCTTAGTCTACACTGTTATATCTGAACTTTGTAGATGAATGTAATGATAATATTGTTGTTACAGTCCACTAAGCATAGCTTGTGATCTACATGCTTACTGCCGTTCATTCTGAGTCAAATACTCTTATATCTGACCATCATTCATAATCAGTTTGGGCCTGTGCAAGTCTTCAGTTGTCACTGTGCATTGAGTAACGAAGCTTGAAGTCAAGAGTCTTGACACTATTGAAATGGTTGTAAAGAAGATTGCAAACCAATAAAGAGTTTATGATTGAGGAGCTTATATAGCTGATTGTTCATTTGGATGCTAAATTTGAATGCTTGCCAATTATTTGTCATAATGACTATGGCTGTAGGTGTTCTTAGTTTATGATCAGCTTGTTTGACAAGTGTTTGTATTAATGCTACACGCTGTAGTTGCATACTTGCTGCCATAGAATGCATACAAAGTGTTTGACATTATGTCTACTAGTTGTATTTTTCAATTTTAATCATGGCTATGTATGAGAAGGGGTCAAGAACAGTCAGTTTACCACTCACTTGCTTTGTAAATCAATCATGCATCACTAGTAGCACTGTAAGCACTAATTGCAGCACTTTTGAAGTCATTTCCAAGCAACTAGATCAGACTGATAACTCAGACCAGCAAGCTTAAAGTTTGCATTCGAATTGTTTGACAAAGTTTCAAGGGAACAAAGAAGAGTTTTTGAGTCAGCTCCAGTCCTAGGCTCTTCACACACCTCTGACAAACCCTCAACATCTTTTGATAGGAAATCAACAAGTTGAGGAAGAGTAAGTCTATAGTAATGACGTTGGCACACTTCAAATTCGTCTTCGCAATTGGCCCAAAAGTCCTCAAGTGCTGGCCTGTGTGAATTACTTTGCTCCAACTGTGCTAAGTAATGACCCAATGGATCATAAAAACGCCTCTCGATAAGATACTTGAGGTGAAGTTTTTCTAACTCATTCGTCATTAACTTGCAATCTACAGCTATCTTGCATTTATAAATACCCCATCTGAAAGGAAAGGTGAATGCTTTCTTGTGCCGATTACGAAGAAAAGAGTGAACCTCTTGAGCTTGTCTCATAAACTCCATGAATAGGACCTTGTCTGACGGGTACCTTGGTAGTATTAGAGGTTCTTCGGTGTAACCATACACTCGAATAAATGTGAAAGTGGGGAATTGAATGAACCAATCTGCCCAACTCTCCATTGCTGATCTTGCCTTTGGTGAAATCCTGATGTGCATTTCATTATTGAGGTCTCTGACTGTCTTCATTAGGAAGTGATCATTCATCACTTTGAAATCCTATTTAGCCTTTGAGAACTCCAATTGTGAGTAATATTTGTGAACATGCTGAACACCAAGAGTTCAATTGGTCTTCAAAGTTCTAAAATTGCCTTGGAACACAATTAAGTAGACCAGATAAGACACCATGTGAAACTTGTGGATTTTAAGGAATCTTGTGATTTGTTGGTGAAGACACTTGCTAATTAACATGGCCCAGTCAAAGTGTTCCTTATTGTCGATAATCTGGGAAATGACATAGAGCATCCATGGTCGGAAAATATTAGCTTCCTCCTGACTTGTAACCCGGTTGAGCAAAGTTATCAAGATAGCAATTTCATCCTTGAACTCCCCACGCCCAACCTTTTTTGGCATGTTGGTCTTCTGCTCTTTCAGCCATCCCTGAGCAACCTTTCTCTGAGATCTTTCTTTGTCTCCGTACCATATCTTGTCGCAATCCTCAATGACTATGGTAAAATTGTCTGAGCGAGGTGGAATAGCAAAGCACTTCTCAACGTCCCTTAGCTTGAGGCTGCAAATGACTCTCCCATCAGCTGATCTGATTTGTCTTGTGGATGAGTCATAATGCTTTATGCAAGCAATGACAAACTCGAGATCAAAAACC